>CDFJ01216275.1:17457-58128 GCA_000826505.1 Acanthamoeba pearcei
GGTGAAAGAGAAGAAGAGAGCGTAGAGAAGAGAAAGAGAGAGCAGACAGATACCAAGAGTGAGCCGCAGGAGATCAGCCAGTAGACGAGACTGTGTTAAGACGCACCAGACATACAAAGCTGCAGTGATGTCAGGGGACGCAATTCCTCCCCATCTAGATGGACTAATCCAACTGTGTTTGAACGACGACTGGAAACAGCGACCCTCAGCTAAGGTGACCCTCACCACAATGAAAAGGAATCAATCTCTGTCGTTGGCATTCCAGGAATTTTGTCCCTGGGGAGAGTCTCCAGCCTGCCTGGTGCTGACAAATCAACGCTGTTCTGGGCTCCAGGGTCGACGTTGGTGAAGTCTCCAACTCCCATGACGAGGCTAGCAACTTTCCTTACTCGGATGGGACGTCTTCGGCGGATGATGAATGGTACGCACCGTATGTTTTGGGGGATGGCGGTGAGGGACAACGCCGGCGAGGTTGAGGCGTCGTAGTTGACTTGCACGCCGCTCGACTTCAGCTTGTTCCACTTGGCGCAGGTCTGTGTGCCGCTGCATTCTGACGCGTCAGTGTGACACGACACCACCAACGACACGCACACGCACCACCGCACACGCACCACCGCACACGCATACGCACACGACACGCACCGCATTTGAGGAGGTGCCAAAGGGCAAACCGTTGCAGTCAATGCAACCAGCTCTCTTCTGGCACTGGCTGCTACTGTACGTGAGGGGGGAGGAGGGGTGTACCTCGACGTTGCTGGAGGAGTGGGGCGAGAACTTGACGATGAGGCAGTACGATCTCAGGTCGGAGACGTCCGGTTCGGAACGGGGCGAAGCGCTGAACAGGGTCTTGGGCTGGAGCTCGACGATGGCCTGTCAACACACACACACGCACCAAGTGTTGCAATTCAGAAGTTACGCTCCTTCGCCAAGACTTGGTGCTCCCCCCCCACAGGGTACGGACGTTGGTCCCGAGGGCGTAGTGGGAATAATAAACAACAACAGTGTGACAACAGGAAGAGAGAGGAGAGATGCTTCCACATATCCTGTTGTGGTTTCTAGCGGAAGCGGGTCTCCGGATACGCCGCTACGTGGTGGTGGTGGTTGGGCCCAAATCTCAGCGGCTGAGCATCCAACTTCAAGTGTGGCGGCAGGAAGCCCGGCACCTTGCTGCCTTGGTTTCGTGCCCTATTACTCTTTGCTCTTCACCCTCTGTCCTGCGGCAGGGGAAAAAATTAAATAAATAAATAAATAAATAAAAGCCGGCGACTAAATTAACGATAGCGACAAGTTGTGCACGTATTGCTCGCCTCGGGCTTGGCTTTACTGCCCAAACCAGTGTGGGAACTTCTTCCCCAAAGTGTAGTGGTGGCATGTGCTTTGTTCAGCCTGCCGCATCTTGGTCCCTCTACTTGACTATTGAATGTCGTTGGCGCTACGCGGGCTGGAAGTCCTCCATTTATGGCGGAGTGCATCATTACACTAGTGCGCATTTTACCCATTTTAGCGAACGCGAACCCGAATGCGACTGCGACGCGCCCGATGCGAATGCGAATAAGCGGAGAGATTTCCGTGTCGCTATCATCTCCACTTCGTGTTGTGTGGGACGGCGCTGGTGGCCACTTGCTCAAGTGCGCAGGGGCAAGGCAGGATGACGGCTCCGTTCTGCGTGGATATCGCATTCCTCCTCTGCTGAGGCATGCGCAGCACAAATTCTGAAGAGCAAGGAAAAGAAGCGGTAAGGTTATCACAGGCGCCACCGATGTCGTGGCCACACTCTGCAAGGTCATCGGTGTCGTCCTGCGTCAGTGTGTCCATCAGCAGTGGCGATGCGCTAGCGAATATCCCGCTTCCCTTCGTCGTCCTCCTCGAGCCCCCCTCCTCCCAGGAATGACGCCGCCAAGGAGGTGTGCGGTGTCATGTTGGGTGAGTAGGTCATCAGGTCTTCCGGGCTGCAGCCGCCTTCGGTCTGGGGCGGTCCAGCACAGTGGCGTCGAGATCGTTGAAGGAGTCACCCCAGGGAGCTGGCGGTAGACTTCAAAGAAGCGCTCTACTGGCCGGTGGTCAGGTTCACGTGGTGCCAATCAAGGATGGCCTGCCCTTGGGCATGAAACCTCCTGTCATGGCAAAGGCGTTTACCTGGAAAAAAGATGTGGATGAATTATTCTTCACAGAGGTCACCCTGCTCAGGTGCGCCACCGCCAAAGAGGGGTTGTACGCGTTTAAACCCGCTTCGCACTCACCCCAAGAGATAACCCCTCTTTGGTTTCAGTTTCCTCTCGCACCCAAACATCGTCACGTGCTACGGCGGCGTAAAGGAACAAACCAGCTACTTCATTCTCACAGAGTGGATGGAACTGACCCTCGACGGTCTACTGGTACATGCACTCCGGGCCCGTCACCTCCTGGTGTGCAGTTTCTTTCCCGCTTTCTCATTTGTCCTCCCCTCCCCTTTTTGCTACGGGCGCCTTGCTATTTGGGGCAGGTTGAACTGCGAGACCGTTCTCGTAGGGAGAGACCATGCCGACCCTCATGGATGGTGCATAGGAGACCTCAATGTACATGCAAATGCTCACGGGCCTAGCCTACCTGCACGAGCACAACATCTGCCACTGCGACATCAAGCCGTCAAACATTATGGTTCGCTTCGCTGTTGCCAACAGTTCCTCCATTTATTCTTTAAGAAGGTAATACGCTAAGCTTTATCTCGAATAGATTGAACGACGAGAGGACGGTGGATGGCAACTCAAGCTCATTGACCTTGGTGTCTCACTTGCTCTCGTACCGGGCGAACCTCCGGCAAGAGGCAGCGAGCCGGTCAGCGCTCACTACACCTCTCCCGAGGTGCTGTGCCGTAAAGGCGGCTTCCATCACGGCGGCGGCGACGACGACGAGGATGAGGAAAGAGCATTTTGCGTAGAGAGGCGTCTCAAGGGCGACATGTACAGCGTCGGATGGGTCCTCGCCGAACTCTGGTTCGAAAAGCAGCAGCCTTACAAACCTGCGGCGATGTCAGGGGACGCAGTTCCTCCCCGTCTAGATGGACTCATCCAACTGTGTCTGAACGACGACTGGAAACAGCGACCCTCTGCCAAGGAGGCTCTCACCACAATGAAAATGGCCCGGCTCGAATGGTGGACGATGATTGCCAGACGCATCCGAGCAGGTACGCGCGCGCTTACAAACGGGCGATAGGCCCTATCTTCTTCTCTTCTCCAACAGATAGTGTGCTGATTAACACTCCGTAAAACAAACACCACCAGCTCCATCATTTGCCTCCGACTCGAGCAAGTACAGGATGATGTTGCTGCGAACGAGTCCTGAAGCTGCCTCTTGGGTAGATATTGCTGTGGACCGGAAGGGCAACGTCGTCCTCGCCTACGAGCTAGTCGGCGGCGAGTGTGAGGTCGAGGCGTGGGACTCGACGCTGAAATACCGGCGCAAGACTTACTGGTCGCCCGGACGGGGCAATCGTGGTCGTAACAGTGGCCGAGCTGATCGATTAGAGGCTCAGGCAATGACCGTGTCGAACACGACTGGTGCGATCTTCATGAGCGACATGGAGACTCGCAAGGTGCTCATGTTGGACCGGCAAGGAGGGCTACGCAGCTTCAGCGCTACGGGCTTGGACGAGGGTTTCATCTCCCCTTACATCAGGAGCATCCCCGACTACTCTCGCTACATGGTCCCCGACGCCGAGCCGGGGATCGATTGGTCCGTATTATTCAAACCCCAGCGCACCTTCTGCCTTGCGCTCGCTCGCGACGACTCCGAGATCTTCGTCACCGATTCCCACGGCGGCCGGGTAGTGATCTTCGCACTTCCAGACGGCCGGTTGCTACGCACCATCAACCTTCGGATAGATCACAACCATTTCAGTCGCGCTCCTCTGGACATCGCCGTCGACCCCACAACTGGCCACTTGCTCGTGATCACGAGGGACCCCACCGACACCAGCGTGCTGGTGTTAACACCAGAGGGTAATCTCGTGCGCACCTTCGGGAGCAAAGGCAACGGCCAAGGCCAGTTCAATGCGCCGGCAAGCATCGCGTGCGACGTCCGGGGCAACGCATTCGTCGTGGACGTCGGCCACCATAATGTGCTGATGTTCGACGCCGAGGGCCGCTTCGTGCAGTACCTGGCCGTTCCAGTCCATGCCAGGCCCAAGAGGGTGACAACGTCGCCCGACGGTAAAACAGTGTATGTGGCGGCGTCTGTGGGGCTTGTGTACGCGTTTTTGCTGCTGCTGGAGCAATAAAACGAATAAGTCAGTGCGGCGACACGGTGACCGTGATTCGCACTTGCACATTGTGCTAGTTTTTCATGACTGAATGGACATATGGCGTCAGTGTTCGGCCCAGAGGACTGCACGAAGGGCGAGCGCATCTGCATTGGCACCCGAGGTGAGCTCCACAGCCTAGAGACTTCTTTTCTGGCAGCTCTGATTCCACACCCGTCTCCCAGCCACCCCGGAGTTCGCTGCGCCCAAAAATATAAAACATCTCCCATGGGCCACTTCAGGGCTTTCCTTGTAGCAGCGGCACGGGGAAGAGGAAGAAGAAGAGATGGAGAAGGAGGCCACACCGGCCGCCAATGGACCCCTTGCTCCTCCCGCCTCCGTTCCGCCCAGACCAAGGAGCAAGCGCCACGCCAAGTGCGCTCACCACCCGCAGTGGACGGCCCAAGAAAAGAAGCAGCGCTGCTGCTGGGCCTGCCAGGCGCTGCTTGACCCGAGCCTGCCGCGGAGGAAGAAGCCCTGCGTCAACCCCTGGCCCTGGGCCAGGGACAGCCTCGTACCTAACATTCCTCTTTTTCCTTCTTCAGCCTCACTTGGCGGTTGTAGCTGAAGCGCGCTGCAGGGACTGGGGCTTACCACCTACAAGGGCTACAAGCTCACCGCCAGCGCCATTGATGAGGTGAAAAGGAATGGTGGAGCCGAGGTCCCGCCGGCTCGCCGGCAGGAAGACCAGGAAACGCGCGCGTCACCGAAGGAGGACGATGCCGCCCGCGATGATCTCGACCTGGACCCCCAGTCGTCGGTCGGTGTTGGGTTGGGGGACCGCGACGCCGAAAAGGTAGCGCGCTACCTCCGGGCACTGGCCACTCCCATCGGAGGCGGTCCGGTTGCCGCGATAGACCACCTCCTCGACCGTGTCAAGTCCGCTTATGTGCGGCTCACGGGGTCCGTGCCGAGCAATGTCTGTACCGGCGCCGCCAAGCCCGACCTCCTCGAGGTGCCTCCAGTGCCAGACATCCAAGAGGTACCTCCGCTCGCCCGGCAACGATAGAGGGAAGGTCTAGCTGTGCTCACTGGCGAGCTAGGAGGGCGGCAACGCAGTGGAGGAGTTCATCGCCGACCACATACCCGCGGCCGACCAGGGGATGGGAGATGCCGTCCTCCCGCCTTCCGACCCCCAGCGCTCGCCCGCCAACCCCACGCCGAGTGGCCAATCCCACGCAAGAGTGGATGGCACTGGGATGGACGTGGGGCGGACAGGAGTAGGGGGAGAGGACCGGATCAACCTCGACCTCGAAGAGCTCTTGGGCGATTTCTACGACGAGGATGACGACGACGACGATGACGACGACAACGATCTGACAGACCGTCACTGGAAGAGAGGTTCCGAGGAGCCCCATGACCCCACCACCTCCAGCACCGGCAATCGGGACGGCCATGACAAGCTTGATCAGGTGAGCGAGCAGGGGAGACCTGTCCCCCCCCCACACACACACACTTCTTCCTCCTTGCCGCACTGCCTCACCGCGGTTTTGCTTCACATGGCCGACAGGGCGAGGAGGGACACGCTGGCAAAGAGTTTCGTCCAGATCTGTTCCGCGAGCCGTCGCGGCCGCAGGGCCAGAGCTTCGCGTTTTCGCAACAACCACTCCGGCCTGCATGGGAGGACCAGTGCGGCCGGTCAGCTTTCCCGACCGATCGTGCTCGAGCGACTGAGGGTACACCCCCTCTAGGAGGCTTTCCCGACAGGCTCCGTGACCGACCAGCGAGGCCAACTGAGCGCCAGCGAGAGAATCAGCGCAACGACGTGCGACGTGGTTGGGGCCGGTCACCCACCAACGAGAGGAGTCACGATAACCGGCCCTATTGGGCCAGAGACCCGCAACACCGTCCGGGGGCCAAACGCCAGAACCCTCGCGAGCAACACTATCACCGCTCACAGCCACCTAACAGGCTACCGATTCCGACGCGCAACTATTCCCAGCAGCACGGGCGCAACGAGCACAAGCGAACCACCCTGAACGCAGCTCGTGGACGAAAGCGTGACGGAGAGGGGGTGGACAACTTCACCCGCTCGTCGTACGCTCAGCGGCCCCATCACCACGACCCAAGAGCGTGTTCTGGCAAACGGATTCGGAGGGAGGACGAGCCGGAGCGCGGGCCGCGGGCTTGAACTTAGCTCGAACTTCGAGCAATCGCATGCCGGCCAGCACCAATATTGTTCATCTTTGATGCCTCCATAACCCCACTGCCTCAAGCCTTTGGCAAACTCAATCATGGGGGGCTTCATGTCATGGCCAGGCATGGGGTTCTTCCACCAGGGACATTCCTTGAGATCCTGAAGCTGGACTTCATGCAACTGCTTTGGATCATTTGACGGTCAGCTGGTGGCAGGAAGAGGGATGTAGAAAGTGTGATGAAACACACCAAAGCAGTATTGTGCAATTACATTGGTTTAACAACCTGGCCCAACTTTCAAGCAGTTTTATGTAACACTGGGTTTTATCCAGGTCAAGCTGTGCACACATGCCATCATTAGCCACCAGGCAATTGTGCATTTGGGGAGGGCTAAATTTGTTGGGGTGTCTTTGGGGCAGGCACCCACTGGGTAGGGCAGACCCAGTGCAGCCTCCTGCTGCCTGTGCTCTTCTGCACAAACAACACAGCCAGCATTCATCATCAAAGATCAAATTCATGTAGTGGGCAACTTCAAGATGCACTGCAAACATACTCTTGGTGTGGCTTTGACAAAACTTGAAGCTCCCTGGTTTGTAGTCAGATGCACATATCTTGAAGCACCACAAGCCAAGCTGCAAGCAGTGGGTTTAAGATGGCAGCTTACAGTTTTATTGGCCTTTGGGCAGAAGACCAACAAAATGTATATGGCCATCAATCACACTTCAAGTTTATTACAAGGGTTTGGTCACCCCAAGCTGGCAATTTCAACAACACAATTTCAACAACTGCGTGAGGGTCCATTTGGCAAATGGAGAGACTCAACCACACATCTTAAGGGCTCTTGAGCCTAACCCCCTGATCCCCTGACTGACAGAGGGCCACTGTCGCGTTCGGTTTCTTCGGATTCGCATTCGCATTCATCGGACATGCGCACGCATTCGCATTCTTCGTATACGCTCGGATTCGCACTCGCGTTCGCGTTCGGATTCTTCTGCCCATGCACGTTCGTGTTCGCGGGCTTCCGGATTAATAGCATTCTTCGAATTCACATTCTTTGGATTCGCACTTATTTCGGCGGTCGCGACTAGCTTCCGGCCCTGTCCGCCGCGCCGCCAGCCGCCGTCTGCGAAATGGACTTGACTTCTTGCTCAGGGGCTGAGCCTTTGCGGCGGTCGCCGATGATGAAGAGGAAGAAGGTGCGGGTACATTCCTTGATCGGATAGAGTCGGCCGCCATGGGCATGTTCTCCTTGTCCACTCCTTCCTGCTGCACCTTTGCCCGTGGGAGCACAGAAAGGCGTCGCCGGCCATGCCAGCGGGGCCAGTTCCTCGTGCTCAGGTGACGTGGGCGTATTGGGTGACGGGCGCTGACCTCTGAGGCTGGACCTGCTGCTGAAGGCTCAGGCAGAGGGGCGGCCCGGTACTCGTTGCACTCTTCTACCTCCTCTCCCTCTGGCGCATAGGTGTGGTGGCGTTGCTGGGGATTCCGGACCGGCGCTGCGCTGGTGGTGGGAGGCGTCGTGTGACCGGCTGCTGTGCTCAGCTTGGTGTTGGGCTCACCGGACGGCAAGCCAGCTGGCTGCTGCGGGGAGGAAACAAACACATGTTAGACCTCAGAAGGAGAGCCACAAGTTGGTCCGCAGAGGAGTGTCGTTCGCTTACAGGCAACGCTGGTGGGCCACCTTGAAGAGATGGTGAGGAGCCACGCACTTGGTCCTCCCGTTCGTCTCCCTGCTGGACCGCTCGGTGGGATGTGGTCGCCATCGGGGGCGCCTGGGAGGTGGCAATGGCCAGCGAAGAGGGCACCCTCTCCCAACAGCAATGCCACCAAGCTGCTTCGGCTTGCTACCTGGAAACCTTCTGCGCGGGAGGCGGGTGATGGAGAACAACTGGGGGCACGCTCCACGATGACCACGCCAGCGTCACTCCCGCTCCGCCTGGCGCAGTTCTTCCTGGGCCTGCCGGAAGGCTCCTCGATGTCGACCATGCGCGTGCGCTTGGCCGGGTTCGTTTTCTGCGTCGTGGTACGCGTGTGTGTGTGCGTGCGTGTGTTTTCATGCGTGCGGGTCAGAGGTGGGGGGGGGGCATTAAATTCAACGAATCTTGAATCGTGGTGGGGAGTGGAAATCGAAACGATTAAATCTCTTCTAGTGGTGGGGTCATACCGGGGGAACCGACAACAGGTGGCTGCACTGCCCTGGGCGCAGCACTTGGACCGGTGGGTACCGAGCAAAGCCCTTCTCCACGCTTTTTGATCCTAAGCATACCATTCGCCTGCTTTCTCTTTCCAAGCCTTTTTCATCGACGACCTTTTCTCTCGCGCAAGGCTAGAATCGAATGTTCCAGGCATGAATGCCCAGGTCCACCCAAGCTGGACACGCCGGCGGACAAGGCAATCAATCACATCATCGGCGTATCAGCTCGACTTTTGCGTTGCGCTTCGATTCTTATCCTCGACCATACGGACATCACGCAACCGGTTCCTACGTTGAGCATCACCATGTCTGACGTGGCGATTCTTGTTGTTGGACTCGCGATCGTGTCGCTCCTCTTCCTCTACTTCTGCGCGAGATGGGCTTTGCTACATGGGTGTGGAGGGAGGCGCTTGGGACGTTCGGTCGAGACGGCGGATCAGGGCATGCGTACACCTCCCACCACCGACGACGAGACGGCAGATCAGGGCATGCGTACACCTCCCGCAGGATTCTTCTTCACCGACGACGACGAGAACATCTCCCCCTGGTGTTTTCCGAACTCTCGCTATGTCTCTACGCGCCGCAGTACCGCTCCGGTAGGCCAGGGGCTTAGCCGTCACCATCAGCCGCAAGTGCGCTTCAGGCCTCCTTTCAATTCCCCTACGCTCGAACTCTAAGCGGGACAAGCTCTCGGCGAGTACGTATCTTCACAAGTAAAGTCGAAACTCTAAGAGCCTCTTTACTGCACGCGCACTTGCCTCTGTACATAGCACACGTAAGAAATGAAGGACGTTCATCAATGACTAGCCTTGATAAACGCACCCGGTGATGTCTCGTGTTTCCTGTCCTCCAGGACAGAACGCCGGGCCCTTCTTCTACAGTTTCCTCGACAGCAGTCGAAGTACGCCCCTGAATCTCAACCTGCCATCTCGATTCCGTTGTTCCGCTGCTTGGCCAGCGACGCCGCCAACCGATCGGTCGATTGCATACTTCCCCGCCTGCAAGGGAGCGCGCCTGCCACATCTCCCAGCGCCTGGCCGCATTCTTCTTCCGGCTGCGCAAAGGCCCGCGCCTGCCCACGATCCAGGAACTTGCCAGCGATCATGTGCTCTTT
Organism: Acanthamoeba pearcei; assembly: GCA_000826505.1. Lineage (NCBI taxonomy): Eukaryota > Discosea > Longamoebia > Acanthamoebidae > Acanthamoeba > Acanthamoeba pearcei. The sequence goes on from CDFJ01216275.1 coordinate 27,178, forward strand.
GAGGCCAACTGGTTCGCTATCAAAACGGTCGTGCTCATGGACGTATGGCCTCCTCACTGCGGGATATAAATGACTGACGATCATCCCTTCCGTTTCAGTGCTTTCTTGGCTTTTACCACAGTGCGTGGGCCAGGACGCGATCATGGAGGAGCTTGTCCTCTGGCACGCACTGGCTCATGTTGATGCTATCTGCTACAACTACCTGCACCGATGCATCACCGAGAACGACTTCGAGTTGATGGATTCGATAGGTTGTTTTGCCCGGTCGGAGCGGCCTCCTGTTCTCATCATCTATGAGCAAGCCCCATAGAGCTCTATCGGTGAGCACTGGCGGACGAACAGTGAAGTGCTGTTCTGGGGTGCTAAGTACTCCCTCCCGTTGTTTTGCCCCTCATCGCACGCACATGCTTACTGGAAGGAAACTTGTTCAGCTGACCAAGTGTCTTTATACGGTGACATGCGGTACTTGTGCGAGGTGAATCAAAGCGAAGGCTTTTCGCCGAGCTGCACTGGCATATGCTGGTGGTGCCGCCCTCGCTGTGGCGGAGCTGAAGGACCTGGTGCTGCGGCAGGACAACAGCACCATTATCGCAGCCTACTCGTGGTATCTCGACCACGTAGCCAATCACTTCGCGCGAATGCAGCTGGCAGGCAACATTGAGGCCAAGATCCTTGTTGAGCTCAAGACCCTCATTGAATCGATCGTGGGGCAACAGAACAACATCTTCCATCTCCTCATCCGCAATCTCTTCGAGAACAACCAATCACTGTCGTCACCTGCTGCCAGGGATGAGGAAAACCCGACTGTGGCGCCGGAGTTCAGCAGCGCGATTGAGGAGCGTGTGCAGACAGCTGTGGGCCTGCTGGACTCCCTCTACATCCTCAACCTCGACAAATGGATGAAGGAGGTTATGGCCCATTGCAAAAAGACCAGGCCTCTTGGTGGTGGTCTGACGTCCCTTGCGCCCCAAGCCCTCAGGATGCATCTCAACCAATGCGCCACCATCCAAGATCCTTGATCTCTGAGGTCCGTGGCCTGCAGAAAAAGATCACCGCCCTCATTGCATTTATACGCAAACCGTCACACAGTATGCTATGCTCTGCTCTGCTCTACTCCCCCTCTGCCCCCCCCCCAATCTTCTGTGCTTCTCTCCCTTCTTTCTCTCAGGTTCTGTAAGGATAATGAGCACAAGCCTCTTACCAAGGATGACCTGTTGCCTAAATTCACACGTGCCGAGCCCGCCCATGGCAGCCCATCCCTGTGCAAGGGGTACACTGATTTCCCCCCCCCAACTCTCTCACTCTTTTAATCGACATTACTGATGCTGTTTTGGCTTGGTGTGCCCAATGCTGCACCAGTAATCAAAATCATCCTCCTTGATCCAGCCCCAGCAGGGAGCGACCGGATCTTGAGCACACCATCTGTGAGGATCTGCCAGACAACTTCATCCAGGCAATGCTTCTGTGGCCACTGCACCTCAGATTCTTGATGAACATGACTACCTGTAGCCTGTTAGACGCCTACTGGACAACAGTTCAACTAGCCAGCAGGTACTACCACCAGCCCTGATCCTGTCCAAGGTGCACCTCTCTTGCTTCCTTCTGCGTTCTGGCCACTCTTACTCCCTCTTGCTTGATGCTGCACTGGCCTCCATGACAGATCCCTGAGTGCAGGGTGCTTTCCCTTTCTTGGTGTCATATTCTCTTTGATGGCACATAAGGGGTGGTGCATTACAAGTTTGTTGTGCTTGACCCCTGGCAGAAGGAGCACTACCAGGAGTGCCTCCTGAATGATATGGGTTTGGTTGATAAGATTGTGCTCATTGTGCTGCCTGATGACCTACCCTCTGGTGAGCCATTGGAGGTGCCCCCCACCAAAGAGTTGGTCCATGTCTCCACTGCTGGTGGAGAAGTGCAGCCAGGAGGTGGATCCCCACCCCCCTTGAGGGAGCTCAGCTCGAGTGTCTCCATGCCCAGGTCTACCTCAAGATTGGCAAGTTCTTCCTGCAGTTGGAGAACTTCTCCAAGTACAACCACTCCTTTGCTTCCCTTCCTGCTCCTTGAATATTAACAGCAGGGGGTGGGTGTGTGGCTGCTGTATAGCTACTATTGCCTGCTGGATGGCCTCAAGTTCTCCTACCAAATGGGCAATGAGATCATGGATTGCTGAGGTGCACCATCACATGGATGCTCCTGGGCAAGAAGAAGATCTTGGACACCAAGACCACCCAATGCCTGGGATCATGCGTGGACAGCCTCAGGGAGGAAGAGAGAGGCCTGAGAGAAAGGGTAATACTCACAAGAGCCCACCCAAGCAGTGACACAGGAGCAGGATGAGGACTTTGACCACTTGTACCAGAGGCTGAAGGAAAAGCAGCCCAACATGTCTCTCCTGTTGGACTACGCCAAACGCACACCGGTCTGTGTGCAGTACAACATTACGTGCTGGCTTCGCCTGATGTGGCTGATCTCAAGCATATTGGTCTGCTGCAGCTCCTATGTCTACAGTCAGGTGTTCAACACCTTTCCACACAACTACGAACTGACTCCAAGCAGCCAGATTGCGCTGGTCTACGTCAACGCCCAAGCCCAGTGATCCTTCCACTTCCTGCCCAACTGCTACCTATGGGGACTCGACAGTGTGGCGCGGCGGCTGGATCAGAAAGCGCGCGCAACACGACTCGACAGTGTGGGGCGGCCCGGCCCGGCGGGAGCTAGGGATGCAGGCGGCAGGCAGGCGTTGGCGAGTTGGCGGGTGCGACAGCACAGAGCAGAGTCAGGCGGATGTGTCGTGGGGTCTTGTCGTTACCATGGGATGACTGTGGGTGTGAGCCATTGGGCTTGCGCGAGTCTGGCTTGCTGTCGGTTCACTGAGGCAGTGGCTAGTGCTTGTGGACCGGTGAGGAAGTCGTGGGCGGATTTGGACTTGAGGAAGGAGGACTGGAAGTAGGAGGTGAAACTGATGGATGTTTTGTTGAAGTCTTTTGAATTGAAATGATCCACACAACTTGAGGGTTGGTCTCCTTGTCGCCAATCCAGTCTCATACCATCAGGTTGAGCTGGGTCATGATCATCGTGTAGGTGATGTTGAGGCATTGTTGATGATGTGCAGCTTTGGCCACAGTAGCATTAACAGGCTCAGGTTCAGTGTTGAGCATGAGTTGAAGAAGCCCTCAACCAACAAGGCTGGACCAGAGCTGATGTGCCCAGTCAGAGTAATTGGTGCCATCAAGGTGGCAAGCAGGAGCAGCATCGTAGGGAATGATGTTGTAGCTCAGAGCGGGCACAGCTTTTGACACAATGAGCTGAGCCACTTGAAGCTGAAGGCTGGCAAGCTGCTGTTGAATGAGATCTCCTGGCTCACCCACAGTGTAGGGAAGTGGAGAAGCAGCACAGGTCTGCTTTGGAACAAGTTTATGCTAGTAGGTGTGTGTCTAGCTGTGGGCCCATAACCTATCAGCAGTAGTAAGGTGCAGGTAGAGGTAAACAATGGTGTGTTTATGAGAGAAAAAGACAAGAATACATAAAGATGTAGTTCCACTATAAAATGGTACGAGGAGAGACTTGATTGGCTGAAGTAAGATTGTCGACATCATGTTTGGATCGGTGTGTTGTTGATGGTCGATTTATGCCGACACCTTGACGTCGTCACCGCGAGCCAGCATAGCCACAGCGTGCTTTTTTCTTATATTCGTGTTCTTTTCTTTTTCGTTTGCAGGAGAAAGCTTTGCCTCGGAGAATTGGTACGCGGTGATGAAGACCACCAAGAAGAGGGATAATCAACAGAATAACCGCGTGAGAAGAGAAAGGAGGCCACAGATCGGAAGGGTAATGGAGGACGGTGACCAGAGTTTATTGTATCGGTTTGTTGGCGATGTGCGCAGGACGGGGTCCCGTTGGTTGGACCCCAACAAGGCTGCACCGACTGTGTACAGCCCAAAACAACACAACCAAGTGGAGGTGTACATCGGGAACCTACCGGCATTGGTGCACCCCTTCTTCCTTTCATTTGGGCCCCTTCCTCGCGTATGCTGTCTGTTGGGCTACTAAACCTTATTAAATTTGCGACGAAGTGTGGTGAAGATGACTTGCGTGCGCTGTGTCGCCCCTCTGGTGCAGTGCGTGCTTGTACCATCCATGAGCGAACTAAACGAGGGTATGCGACAATGAATAACTTCTTGAAGCCCTTTAAAGATCAGACATGTCTAACCCTGCGTTGTGTAACAAAGGACGAGGTATGCTTTTGTCAGATTTGAGGACGTCGACGGGGCAGAGCATTTCTTTCAAAGAGGGAAAAGCAATGATGAAGAGGAACAGGACTGGTTCTTTCACGTGGGACGCAGGGACGGCGGTATTGTGATGAATGGGCGGAAGGTACAAGTCTGGTCCCCACACCTGTTCCTCGCCTTATTAATCCAACATCATTCCCATGCCTTCAGCTCATTGTCAGCGGGCGAAAGCCAAAGAGCCTTGTGCACAAAGGGACGCACGACAGCAACTCCCTTAGCCTTATACGCATAGAAATGGGAATTTGGGTGCAGCCTGGTGTATTTGCCCCTAGGTGGAGTGCTAGTGTGTACCCCCTCCTCCTCCTCCAAACTCATTTCTTTGATTTAGACTCAGATGATCTTTACCCTCCCACAAACACATCAGGAGGAACACGCGTGAGGTTGGACTTTGGCAAGCGGGAGCTGGTCATAGCCTTCGTTGACCAGTGTCTCTTGTTCGAGGCCACTGTCCGCTTCTCAGGCATTAGGCAGATGGCTCACAAGCGAGAGTCGGTTGGCCTGATCCATCGGTTCTACGTTGACTTGAAGTGGCCACCCGCACTCCAGTTCATCTCGGATGTGGCAGGACCCTCATGGCCGACTGGCCAGCGCGTCACCGGCCTGCCCTCGAGTGGACCAGGCGATCACACCGAGGACCTTTTGGGTGGTTGTCTGGTCTATCTACTCGATATCGGCTCAGAGGTCTCGCGGCCATTCTCCACTATACTTGCAAGGCTGAAGCGAAAGCAGTTCTACACGGCGGATGTGTGTCAGTATGTCCAAGGGTCCGAGCAAAGTGCGCACTTGGTCTCTAATCCCCAGTCGTTCGAGGGCATCGATGATCGGCTGTGCTACGCCCTTAGCTGCCTGCTGTCTGCTGGCTACGTGCGGCTGGAAAACATCACCCACGACTTTGTGGTCAGGCTGCAGCGACTCGAGTGCAAGGCCGATATCGACCAGGCCAAGAGGGCACTCTATCGAATGTATGGAAAGCACAAGAGGTTCTACAACCCAGGGACATCTTTCCATCGAGCCTGGCATCATGCCGGAGAGGCAGAAGCTGAGGAAGGTGCGAGCTTGTGGCAGGCCCTCCTCCGGCCCACCAATAGGCCCTCTCTTCGCCTTGGTCCAGCAGTTGTTAACCCACAGAGCGCTTTCTGCAGACATCCCGGCCAACCACTTGTGGATAGACAGCGCTGCAGTCACTCCAACTCAAGTGCTGTTCTTTCCTCCATCTGCTGTGCAGTCCAATCGAGTCTTGCGCCACTGGGAGGCTACCAAGCAATTGGGTTCTTACTTCCTGCGTGCCTCCTTTGTTGATGAGGGTCTCAACCAACTCTGCATTCAGGAGAGCTCTGTCAATCGGGTATGTATGCATCACCTGACCCTGTCATCTAATGCTGCTCTGACCCTCTTGTGTTGTGATGATGTACAATCAGATGATCCTGAACAGAATTGCCAATATCATGGACAAAGGTAAGCCTGTATCATAGGCGATAATTTCATGGCAACATAGCATTCTCAAATTGCCACACAGGTCTTGTACCACCTGTGGGAAAGCAGCACTTCAAGTTCCTGGCTTTTTCTTCAAGTCAGATCCGTGAGTCCAGCTGCTGGTTCTTCAACATCAACAACCCAACCAAGACCACCATTGCAGATATTGTAAAATGGATGGGTACGCCCCAGGCCAGAGGGAGCCATCCCTATATTGTGCTTACCACTCTCATCAGGGAATTTCTCGACCAACAAGGTTCCAGCCAAGTATGCTGCACGCATGGGGCAGTGCTTCTCCAGCAGCAAGGTTGGGGTCGCTCATGTGCCTACAGAACAAATGACCACCATTCCTGACATCATTCGGAATAACTACACGTTCTCTGATGGGGTCGGCAAGATTTCGCATTCTTTGGCCATGAAGGTCAGTAAGGCTCTCAGGCTGGCTTACCTGCCCTCTGCATTTCAGGTGCCATCCTAGCCCACGTTGTGGCTGATATTGTCACTCACCCTTTGTGTGTGTCTGTGCTTGTAGATTAGGTTTGCAGGTTACAAGGGCGTAGTTGTTGTTGACCCAAATGGTGACAACTCACAGCTACAGTGGCGGCGCTCGATGTGGAAATTCGAATCAGACCACAACGTACTGGAGATACTCAGCCACAGCAAGTATCTTCCTGGTCATCTCAATCATCAGGTGATTGCCATCATGAGCAGTATGGGCGTCCCTGACTTGGCATTTCTTGATCTTCAAGCCTCTCAAGTACAGCACCTCTCAACCCTTGCAGGCTGTGTGGTTTGCTTACATTTCACCACTTCACTCACTTCTCTTTGCCAGGTGTCGCAGCTCAACAAAATGACCTTGGATCTGGACTCTGCCCTGTCAGTGCTGCTCCAGAAGGCCACCCCACTCCACTCTCGCCTTTCAGACATGCTCTGGGCTGGTATGTTGTGTTCAACCTGATTCCATCAAGTTCTTGTACTGACCAGCCATCCTGCCCAACAGGCTTCTCCACCCAGGAGCCTTTCTTGCAGAACTGCCTGCAAGCCATCAGAAAGGGGCTCCTTTTAGATATCAAACAGAAGGCACGCATTTTCGTTCCCCAGGTACAACAAGCTGTTCCTCCCAGACACGAACAAGTATGTCTACTTACCACCGGCCTTGCTTATGGGCAGTCCCGTAACCTTCTGGGCGTGCTGGACGAAACAAATACCCTGGAGTATGGTCAAGTGTTTCTCCAATACTCAGCAACAGTGGCTTGCCCACACAGCACAGAGTTTCGCCACAGCGAATACTCCTCAAAGGTAACCTTGCTATCTTTATGATTAGCATGGTTCTAACTTGGTGGCACCAGCCTGTGAAAGTCCACAAAGGCTGGGTAGTGGTGGCCAAGTCTCCCGTCCTTCACCCAGGAGACGTGCGGATGTTCCAGGCCATCGATTGCCCAGCCCTTCACCATATTGTCGATTGTCTGGTGTTTCCCCAGAAGGGCCATCGACCACACCCAAATGAGCTGGCAGGTGAAGGCACACTCCTTTCTGTCATTATCATCAACGCAGTCGCGTGCCGTACTGAGATTTACTCACACCTTTCATCGGACGACCAGGATCTGATCTGGATGGTGATCTCTACTTTGTCAGCTGGGACTCTTCTCTCTTTCTTCCCCGCATGGAAAATCATCCAGCCATGGACTACGCTGGACCCAAACCTGAAGAGGTCACTTCAGTGACACGCGTCGACATCATCCGGTTCTTCATCGATTTCATGCAGAACGACCTGGTGGGGGTGATAGCCAATGCCCACGTGCGTGGCCTCCTTTCACCTGGTTCCTGGCGCCACGAGTCTAAACAGTAATTTCTGTTCGTGCACAGAGAGTGCACGCGGACCTGTCTGCTGAGGGGGTCAGAGATGAGAACTGCATTCGACTTGCACAGATACACAGCATGGCGGTTGATTTCAACAAAACGGGGATACCTGCAGAGATGCCTCGTGAGCTGACGGTGCGCAGCTTCCCTGATTTCATGGATAAGAGCTGGGGCAGCTACCCATCCAAAAAGGTAAACACTCTCACTACCGTCCTTTCCACCAGACTGATCTTCCATTGGCATGAATCAATCGTGCACAGATATTGGGCCAGCTCTATCGTAAGATCTGTGTGGATGCAATCCTGGTTGAGGCTGAGCACAGGGTGAAAATCGACAGCACACTTCTTGTCCATGGATATGAGGTATGTGCATCCTGTCCTCCTTCTATCATTTGGCCACTGATGAACTCCATGTCAGGGCTTTGTGGAACAAGCAGTCAGTCTCAAAAGACAATACGACACTGAGTTGATCCATATAATGACCCAGCACGGTGGTCAGACCGAAGTTGAGGTAACCTCCCTTCCTGTTTCCTTTCTGGCTACCGTCATAACGGAACCTGGTTATCCCCTACCAACCTGACAGATGCTGGCTGGCCAAGTGGCGAGGTTGCCGGGGCAGTTCCATCAGGGGAAAAAGTACTTCAACAGCTTGCAGCGGCAAATCGTGCCCCTCACCGAGCACCTGCACCTGAAGTACCGTGCGAGGTTTGAAGAGGCGAATGGGGAGCACACAGCTGATCAAGAGGACTGGCGGAAGCAAAAGGCGTCAGCCTGGTACTACGTGACCTACAGTCAAGCGGAGAAGGCAAGAGAAAAGAAGAAAGTGCTGCTACTGAGCTTCGCCTGGGTAATGCACGATGTGATGTGTCTCATAAAGAGCCAAGCACGGGCCAGCAGCCAGTGAGGTGGAAAAAATAAACACACTGCAATTGCCCAGATCGTTAGCTCGTTTGGCCACCATGCCCCAGCGAGCACTCCGCGTCTATTCAGCCCGACGCCCACGAGGTGGCCACAGCGCGAGCCCTTGCCCTCACCGCGCATGCCGCCAGGGCCATGGGCGGCCGTTGCCTTAAGCACCGCCCCTGGCAAACGAGTCTGCGAGCGCGGTACGCCTTAGACGCCGCGCAGGGGGCTCGTGCCGGTATTCCTCGGTCCGCCGCGGGGGCAAAGGAAGGCGCGCCACCGCTCCCGACGATCGCGACGAACGCTGCGCTACCCTTGAACAGACACCCAACCGCCGCAGCGTGCTGCCTCTGCTCTTGCCTCGCACGCTATTTCCTACCGAATGCAGGCACAAGATGGGCGTGGGTGTGGGCCTTACGCGTCCTTCAGACCACCCCGCCCGTTTCCCTCCCTACCGAGCCATTATGCCGCTGGCACCGCCGTTGTTGTTGCCACTGTCGTCTGTTGGTATCGCATAAAGTTGGCCTTGGCCGTCAAACTGCCCAAACCACTGCACACAGCTTTCCCCTCCTCACCGCCGTCAGAGCCGCCGTTGCTGCCGCCATGTCCCAGAGGCTACGAACGCGAGCGCCTCTCACAGACGCCAGTGCGCGTTGCAGTCGGCCTTGATGCCCGCCGCCGCCGATCGCACCAGGCACCGCCCGCAATCACCTCGAAAGCGCCAAACGTTGCACCAGCATCGGCAGCGCCGACGGCAACATCAAACACGACGCCGAACGTCCCCAGCGCTCAGGGCTCCACATCGAGCGCGTCGGCATCGAGCGTCTTCAGAGGCGCGCGTCCCCTGGTGCGAGCGCCCCCAACATCGATCGCGTCGGTACCAAACACTGCAAGCAGCCAGCATCCTAGCGGCGCAGGCTCGCACCGACAACGCCAGCGGCAGCATTGCCCGAATCGAGCACCAACGCCGAACATCTCCAGAGGCGCCTTCAACATCGACTACGCCAGCATCTAGGGACTACATCGCGCCGGTTCGGCCCTATCGCATCGGCGACAAGAGCTCGATCAGGGGAGACCAGGGCGCTGCGAAGGCCGACGAATGCCCGGAGCCCTAGTTGTGGGGCGCCTCATCCCCTCTTGGGGCCAGAGGGCAACAGGATGTCGGCTTTGGGTCTTCGGCCAGTTTCTTCCGAAGCACGCGTCCCGCAGGGAGACGAGGGGGCCGACGACGGGGCCGACGACGGGGCTAATGGCATGGGATAAAGCGGCCCACCCGTCGTTTTCTTCTTCGCAATCGTCCACCACTGCCTTGATTGCCGTGCAACAGGGCAGCTTGCCTGACTGATCCAAGCTGGGGACGTGGAGGCCGTCAACCCATGGCGGCACGTCGTATTGCTCGACGGCCCCCAAGCAGCGTCCCTCTCCCAGTAGATGCAGTCAATTCCATGCTTGGCCCCGTTCGGGATTGGCAGGGCAACTCTTGCAACTTGGGCTACCTGTGGTCACAGGGGGTTTTAGTAACCAGGTCAGATTCTTTGGGGGAGCCCAGTCCGCGCCCAGAGCGGCGGCCAAGCCATCGACGCGCGTGTCCGGTGGCCACCGATGGGGGTTGGTGGTTGTAGTGGCTCCCTTCAGAGCCTTTTAGGTATTGGAGGTAATCGCTCACATTATTAAGGTGGCGCGGAGACAGAGCCGGACTTGTATCGATTCCCAATCGACTAGCGACACGTAAGGACAGTCTTGTCGACATGTCAACCAATGGCCACTCTCCAAGCGGTCGATAAATACGTCACCAACACACTAAACACTTTGTCTTTGTCTCCAACCTCTCTACAATAAATACACACTTACACATAACCTGCGCACTACTCGCAATAGGTTATGGGCCCACACTCTAACCTCTGGCCCTAGCTCGAACACATACACACCATGTCGACCAAACGTGTCCCCACACTGTCCCAAGCAAGCGAGTTCCGACTCTGGCATGCGCAACTCAAGGCCTACCTCCAGTCCAAGGGACTCTTCACATACACAACTGGAACCCACGCCCGCCCGACAGCCAAGAACAGCCAAGAGCCCGATCACATGTTCGCTGCCCGCCAAGATGAGTTCGACACTCGCATGGAGCAGACCCTCGGCATCATCAAGACGCACATACACCCCTCCGTACTCGTCTTCATCAAAGAAGCAACGACCCCGAAGGAAGCCCTCGACACTCTCACGAAGCAGTTCAACCCGGCCGGAACTGCCCGCTTCCTCACCGCCACAGGATGGCTATTCAACCTCCGCAAGCGACCGGATCAGACCATCGCCGGCTACTTCGCCGAGATCAGCGACCTGGTCAACCTCGTGTTCCCCGACCTCAGCGACATGACTCCAACCGGCAGCACGCCTGAGGTCAAGACCGCCGTCCGCGCCGCCCTACAGAAGCTCATCGACCGCTGAACACTAGCTGTCACACTGCATGGCCTGCCCACGGACTACGACACCATCAAGGCGATCATTCAAGACTGGAGCGACGTCGACCTCAAGAAAGCCTGGTCCCGCATCCGCGAGCGCGAACTCGAACTCAAGTCCGCCATACCCCTCCCCAGCGACTCAGAGAAGCTTCTCCTGGCTCAGGACAAGGCTGACCATAGGCGCAGGAGGCGTGGTGGACAACGGAGCCACCACAACGACCATCGACCTTGGCAACCATGACAGTACAGCCAACAGGGGCAGCCTCAGCGACCACAGCACACCGACCTCAGCTCCTGCCCTACCTGTGCATACTGCCACAAGCCCAGTCACACCAACGTCACCAAGCAAGTGCGCTCCGCCGTTGGCAAAGGACCAGTCCCTTGAGAGACCGAGCTGCTTGTGCTTGTCCACACCAACATCTGTGGACTGATGCTGACCACCACCACTGGCAGCAAATGCTACTTCGCCATGTTCATTGACGACGTGACATGCTATGCTGCCGTCTACCTCCTCAAGAACAAGAGTGATGTGGTCACAGCTTTTGACCACTACATCACTGCTGCCAGTGCAAGTCACAAGTGCCATTGACTCTGATTGGACCGCAGTGCGTGCTTCTTTCGTCCAAAGACGCCATCGGTTACTTCAACGATCGTACCCGAACAATCAGTGCGGTATCCACTGGTGCGCCGGTCTGACTGTAAGGCACATGGGCGGAATCATTGGCTGCGTGGGCAAGTCGACCATGGTGATCAATCTGTGGCAATGGATACAACGACAAAGTAACCACTCTTCTCACACCTCTTCCCCTCACTCCTCTTTTGAATACCGCCATCTGCCAGATCGCTTGCGCTCAGGATTGGAGGTAGGGTTCTTGGTGCACTCGCTGGGGACGCTGAACATGCTGTCGGCAGGGGTGGCGGGCACCCAATGCATGAACTCGATCGACACGGCTGTGGGATGAGGAGATGAGGACAGGCACATCAATCAGAGGGGCTCAGTACAACTAGGTGCGCTAGCCTCTGGAAGGGTGAATTAGGTGGGGACGTGTACTGCAGTAGTCTCCATCCACGCTGAACCAGCGGGGGGCGGAGTCACTGTGAAAGTAAAGGCTCACGGTAGCATTGCCCAACTAACAATGCACCGGTGAGAAAAAACGATCAAGCAACAGAGAGAGAGAGAGAGAGACTGTCCTAAGGGGAGTAGCGGCATGGCAGCCTCGTGCCGCGCCGCACCAGGTCGCTCACCACTGCGACGATGTGACGGAAGCCCGTCATGCCGACCAAGCCCAGCACTGGCGCAAAGGCCGACGGGAAAGAAGCCGATGCGTCTCCTCGGCGGTCGAGGGCAGAGCCGGGCAGCGAGTTGCCATCGGTGAGGGCCGTCTGGTGCAGGTTGAGATCGCAGAGCAGGGGGAACGTCAGCACGATGTCGGCGAGCGTCTGCGCCGTCGGGCACCCCGCGCCCATGAGCACCGCGCGCGCTCGAATGAGCAGCGTTTCCAGCAGCGGCGATCCCTCGGCCAGGCTGTGCAGCAGCGGTGCCAGCGTGATGTCGGCCTCTCGGCATTCGAGATCGCAGACGCGCAGCCGTGGACACACCAACGACACGGCCCCGAGATGTGGTTCTCCGATGCGCACCTCTTCCAGGCGCCCATGCGCAAGCGCGAGCGAGTCCTGCCAGCAGTCGAGACCGCGCAGGGCTTCGCCCAGGACGATGTGCCTGAGCGATGAGATGGCGGCGATGGCGGCCTCGAGCAGGCCTTCTCGCCGGACCGAGGGCGTCAAGATGTCGAGCCGCAGGCCGAGGGACGTCAGTTGCTGGAGATGCTTGAGCGCGGCCACAAAGGCCAGCGACACACTGCTGTCCGTCAGCAGCAGGTGGCCGAGGCCGGCGAGTGCTCCGCCGAATGCAGGCATCAAGAAGGGAAGCAGAGACCTGGTGTCGGCGCTGGAGACCTCTGGCGACGACGGCCAGTCGTGGCTGCAGTCCGTGCCCTCAAACTCGAGCGCCTTTAGCGCGCTGGGGGCCTGCAGGCCGGTGTGCAGATCAGTCGGGCGCCATCGCTCCCCCTTTTCGACCGACACGACCAGCCTGCGCAGGGCAGGCATGCCGCCGATCAACTCGTTCATCTCGGCCGTCGGGATGGCGATGTCGCGATACTCCAGGTGCGTCCACTTGGCCAACGACCTGTGTTGGGGGGGAGGTGAGCCTGCAATCGAGTAAAGTGGGTGGTGGGGTGGCCTGCGTACAGGCTTCCCTTGCTGGCCGAGCCTGCAGCGTCTGCCCCGGACCCAGATTGGCGCACCCTTGCAGCACGTCCACCAGCGCCTGCGCCTGCGCCTGTTCCGCGCTGTGGCCAAGCACGTCGAGGCTGTGCGCCTCGCCTTCGGTCAACTCCCACGGGAGGACGAGGCGGTAGAGTTGGCAGGTCAGCGAGCGAAAGCGCTGGAGGATGCCCGATTGCTTGAGTTGCGCCAGCATGCGGCCAGAGTACATGGACACCGACAACTTGGACAGATGCGGCAGTTGGGCCACATTGTACGCCGTGAACGGCACCATATGGTGACACGCTCCATGCACAAGGGTTAGGCCCTATGCCCAAAGAGCCCCGAGGGGGAGGCAAAGAGGGGAAAGGGGGGATCAACCCTGTTACCTGCAGGTTCGCGCAAGGATTGCGCCATAAAAGGGTGAAGAGGGGGAGGGCGCCACCAACGCCTTGCTCGAGGGATGCATGGAATGCTGATGGTGTTGCGATGGTTACATGTTACGAGGCGAGGTTATGCGAGAAGAGGAAGGGGAGTGGTTGTGCGGGTAGGTGGGATAGGGTGGTTGGGCAGAAGGAGGGTAGGAGGCATAGTTCATGGCGGGCAAGGTGTGCAGGGCGGGCATGGGGGACAAGTAGGGCGTTGAGTTGTAGTGCATCGCCATCTGCATCGGCATCGATGTCGGCACTGTGGGTGGAGCGGAGAGGCTGGTGGCTTGAGTGGGCGGAGGGGCTGGTGTGGCGGCGGACGTCGAAGAAACGGCGGCGAGCGCCTCCGGTGTGTAGTAGAAGTCGCTGTAGTACATAATACCACTGTGGCGCGAGCCCAGCCGCCTGCGGTGCATCGCAAAAGAGGTATTTAGGAGGTACGCACCCGCTGCCTAGACCATGATCAGCCAGCTATGGTGAAGGCCGCACATACCTTGATTTGATCTCTCCAAATACCTCGCACAGAAGTTTCCCAAACACGGCCTGGTTGGCTCTATCTTTTGCTGTGCACACCTGCTCCAAGGGATGGACGGGTAAGAGATGCGGGTGGTCTCGGAGTACGATCACTACCAACTGGAGGCGGGATGTAGGTGTAGTGAGACTGTGTGCACGCACGCGTACCACGCCAGGTATCGCTCATGGGCCTCCTTGCGTGGAATGATCAGGCCTACCTGGTGCACGAACGAGCGTCGAATCCTTCGCGCGGGCAAAGAACGAAGAAAAAGAGCGAAGCAGTGTGGGAGTGCCAAAGTTGAGAAAAGTGAAGCAACGAACGAGCGCGGTGAGGAAGCAAGTACCACTCCAGGACTTGCTCTTTGGCTTCCTCTTTGCTCGCCAGATAGATTTGCGACATGTCCTGAGGTGGTGATGGAGTAGTGATCAGGCGCTCCTGTGGCGGTCTGTTGTATGTATGTTGACGGGACTAGTGGCTTGGTGTCTCTTGACGGTGCCACAGGAGGTGTCGGGTGGTATGAGCACCAATAATAATAATAGAGCTGCCGTGCGACGAGCCCGTTCGTTGAGCCGGAACAAAAAACAACCGGGACCCAAGAAACAATCATCCACTGGCAGCAGGATCAGCCCTTGTGCAGCGCTTTCCTTTCCTCGACTGTGCGCACGCATTCGGCCACTAAGAGAAAGAACTGCAGTTGCCTCGCCGTGCTCACTCCTCACCCGCCGCGGTATGGTGCCTGTTCCCCGAGCGACTGTCTTGTCCTCTTGGCCACTAGACGCACACCGCTGCCTCCGCCGCAATGACTAACATCTCATACAAGGTGGCGCATGTTGCAGAGGATCGGCAAAACACTAAAGAGAGAAGAGAACCACCAGTTATGAATCAACCAATCACCCAGTTTCGTGTGAGCTGACATTCCTCCGACGGAAACCCGCAAGAGATTAAGATGGGCTCGCGAAATACCAGAAAGGCACACGTAGCACACATGGCCGATGTCGACCGCCTTCTTGAAGCATGCCGCGCGATAGTCCACGGTCGAGGCATGATCATAAACTGGCGCGTCTGCGTGCCCACGATAAAGAGAGACTGCAGAGGGCGCGAAACAAGCGTTGAAGGTGAGTGGTCGCCGCTACCGCAAGGCCCTTGTGAGCACCGGACGAACGCACCAGGGATTGGAGGAGGGACGCCTGGTCCGTGGGCCGCAGATAGAGGCCACCCGTCAACAGCGCGGCTTGTTGACCATGCGTCGAGTCCTCTGCCACCAGCACGCACGTGTCGATGAGCAGCTCCTACGAAGTGAAGTGTGAGCGCAGGGAGTTGAGCTTGGACGACAGGCGCACCATCTTCTGAGCGGCAAATATACAGTTCATCGTTGGTATTCTGGCGAAGCCTTGCGCAACAGCAAGCGCGGCGTCATGTGCCTGCTTTCCTTTTGGACTCGGTTGATGTCATTGCAATGAACAGGCCTAAGTGAGTTTGAACACATTCAATGTGGTCGCTACGCGAACAAGGCTGAGGAGGAGGAAAGGAAGAAGCGTGACGCTGAGGCCAAGGACGAAGAGGACGCCGAGGTGGCGTGGGGCGAGGAGGCCATGGAGTGGATGAGGATGAAGCCGCCACATCAACACCAGCCCTCACCACCCCAGCACCACCAACAGCTGCAGCGCCTGGTCGACGTCATCATCGATGGCCACCAACATAACCACCACCAACAGCAACTTCATCAACATCAGCATCCCCACTACACCATCAACACCAACATAGAGGAGGACGACGACAGGAGGCGGATGATGGAGGTGGTGGAGGACGGGCAATAAGAGGAGGGCAGCCTTCGCCAGAAGCCCGGCTTTGGCAAAGCTGAAAAGTGAGAATAGGCCCAAAAAAAGGATAAAAGTATATATTTGCTGGTTGCCCAAAACTTTCCTCGAACAAAGTTTTCGAGGAAAGTTTTGGCAACAATAAATACAACTCATGGCCAATCATCACATCGGATCTGATCAGATTGACACAAACCGACCATGAAGAGAACCAGGACGTCCAGCAATGAAGGGCGACAAGAGACCTCCCGTGGTGAGCTGTTGGCCCACGACGCAACGACGGCGTCGCCGAGCAGAAAGAAGCCGCGACCGGTGGACGAGGAAGCGCATGACGAGTGGAATTTGCTGAGCGACCTGCCCTACGTCGCCCTCCGGTGTCTCCTCGATTTTCTCTCCTCCACCCCCTCCCCCACTGGTACGAGATTTAGATCTAGATTTATTTGTTGGAAATTGGTATTATAGCTGAAGGCTCAGGTTTGGTCTTGCCTGGAGTGCCGGAGCTGTGCCGCGTGCGAGCCGAAAACGCCTTGTTCCTTGGCCGTCGCAAGCGGAGGAGGCCAAACGTGCGCCCATAGTACGCTCCCCATGCCTTGTAAAGGGTGTGCGTGTACGGTGGTGCGTGCGGGTAATATCATCGAGCGTGCAGTCATGTCCTGCCGAGGCAAGCCCAACGCCACCACAACTGGAGCAGCGTGGCAGCGCTGCGACTCACCTGCCACATCGTCAAGAGCGCCGTCGATCACGCTCTCGGCGCTGACAAGCAAGCTGGCATCCAGGTGTTTTCCGCGCTCGACCGGTTCCTCGTCGATCACTTCTTCCCAGGCCAGGCCGCCGACGCTGCACTCTCGGCCGAAGGAGGCGAAGCGGCGCCCCTTCTGCCGCTGCTGTCCGACTCGCCAGAGGCTGCGCGGACCAGGGAGCGGTTCCGCAAGATGGCCGACCTGACGCTGGGCGTAGCCCAGGCTCGCCTCCACCAGTCTCGGTACGTACCATGTCCCGCCCCGCTTTCTCTGTGACGCGTCGTTCCCCTGGGGACTCATGATGACTCATGGTGTGCGTCAGGCTGGGTGAGGTGCTCGAGTACGTGTGGCGTCAATGGGACTTTGCGCCCGTCAAGCTCGATGCCCTCCGCCAACAGCTCCTCTCGCCCCGCGTCACTGTGGCCGGCAGCAGCAGCAGCAGCGGGGAGGGGGCCGAAGCACAGGCACCGCCGCTGCTCAAGGTGGAGTACATGCAGAGGGAGGACGACTACCTGGGTCAGTCGTACGCGTTGGGCATCCGTGCGTGCCTGTCCCTGGGTCTGCCCGACATGCCCCAAGGTCTGCGTTCGCTCTCCCAGCAGCCACCACTGAGGTGTGGTTGTGTGATGATATGTGCTGATCTTCTCTCCATTCCCCTCTGCCTCAGAGCGGGTGGAGATCGGGCTGTGCGTGCTGCAGTCGGGGGAACCCGGCGACCTTGACTGCCTGAACTTGCGGGTCTTCGTCGACCTGCGCACCTCCTCGGCCACCTGGAAGCAACGTCTCCAGCCATCGACCGACGACAGACAACAACAAGAGGAAGACGGTGACAAAGAAGCGGGTGAAGCAGAGGGACCGTTGCATGTGGTTCTCTTCGACCACTGCGGCTTGGCTGCCATCTTCTTAAGTTGCTCTCTCGAGCCGACGATAGCGATGTTCACAGTTCTGCGCAAGCTGTGGCAGTGCGTGGGCCTCGGTAGCGATGAAGGCGACGAAGGTCAGACTTGGAAGGGGACGGAAGTGCTGACGACGCTGCTGGCGTGCCTGGGCTTCGCGTGGAAGGACGACGTGGAGATGCTGTGGGATGGCATGGCTGAACTCCGCGCCATGGCTGTGCCGAAGAAGAAGGGAAAGGGAACTACTGAACACTCAGATTGCAGCGAGGTCCTGAATACCATGCAGCTTCCGAAGACGGGCTGGTTGAAGCACAAGGAGAGACAGGAGATGGCGCCATACATCGCGCAACTCAACGCCTTCCTCGGCAACTGGCAACAGCGCACGTCCACAGAGGTACCTCTTCTTCCCATTTCGCGTATGTGTCGTGCATGGCGCAATGAGAGCAGGACTCACGTTGGATCGGCATATTCGATTATACGAATACGAATGCTTCTCATTGGATCGTCAGGCAAAGACACGAGAGCTGGTGGTCAGGTGCGTCCGACGCTTCATTGGCCAGCAGAGGCTCTCTCGCTTCGTGTCCTACATCAGGCAGCGCATCCAAGGAGGCGGCGGCGCTTGGCCCCCCTCGGACGACTTCACTCTTGAGTGCGTCGACGGCTATGAGGTACTCCCGCCTCCTCTCTCTCCCTCTCTCCCTCTCTCTCTCTCTTTGACGTCAGCTGCCCGCTTTCTCATGACCCAATTCAATTTTTCAGGTGGCCAAGCAGCTGAGGGCAGTCTACGCCAGAACGTTGGTTCTCCCGTCTCTGGGGACCGAGAACTGCAGCACCTACTCCGAGAGCACGGTCGAGCTCGCCTTCCCCGTCTCCGCCAACGCGCTGCGTCGCGCCGAACTCGCCGGCCACGTCGACGATGATGAGCCACCTCCGGTAGAGATGATCATCAGGGTGTCGACCAAGGGTAGCTTCTGCGGGGAGCTGGAACAGCAGGCTATGGTGACGGCTCGCGTGGTGGGCCACCCGCGGTTGTTCGCTGCCCTCTCCTCCCTCGCAGCCAAGGCGCAACCACCGGCTCCATCGCTGCCACTGGGGCGCAGCAAAGGCGGCGCTTGGCCTCCAGGCACGCACGTCGCTTGATGCAAGCTCTTGTCAAGCGCCTTTGCAAAGGCGTTTGGCTGCGGTCTTCAGAGATCACTAACATCAATTATGTTCCTTGCGCTGCAGAAAAGGAAGAAGAGGAAGAAGAGGAGGGGGTCATCGTGCTGAGGCTCCAGCGGGACCTCGATGACAGCAGAAAGCAGATCATGGCCACGGAGGCCATCGAGTTCGTCGGCCGCCTGCTTGGCCTCTCGCTCCGCGACCGGACTCCTCCAGCCACTCCTCCTGGCGACGCCGACGGTGGCCACCGCCAGGACTCGGCCAGGGAGCCGACCCCGTTCGCGCAGGCCGTGCTGTCGTTCCTGGATGAGGCGGCGCGGGTGGCGACGTGGGACGCCAAGGAGGGCGCCTTCCGGATCCCCTCGGTCATTCGCCAGGACTGGGACGACGATGACGAGGAGGACGCGGGAGCCGATGGCAACACGAAGCCGGAGAAGCTGGAGGCGGCGCTGACCAGGGCGATAGAAGTTCTGTGCGATGACGAGGAGGACGCGGGAGCCGATGGAACACGACGCCGGAGAAGCTTCTTCTGCCCCTGGTTCTTGCCTAATGCATTTGCCTGTGGGCTATGAGAAAAAGCTGGTTTTTTGTTCTTGAACCTGCGGGGACAGTTGTCTATCAAACGGCGGCCGAGAAAGAGTATGGGTTGACTCGAGATGAACAATGGAGGTTGCCACACGCGCGGTGCTTCAACAGCCATAATCCACAGGGAGGCCTGGCAAGATTACATGTTATCCACACGAGTTTGTCAAGAACGCTGCAGTGATCAAGTACGGCGGAAAGGCAGAATTCGTTCTGGCCATCAAGAAACGAAGGAGTGTTGCCAAGAAGAGATGAGATAACACACATCAACTCAGGAGTGGGTGGTAACCCTCTCTCCTCCGCCCCCACCCCCGGCCAGCAACTCTGTCGTAGTCTATCTGGCCATACAAACTCCGCAATCGCTCCGGAATTTCTGGAAGCCAGAATCCTGCTCGGGGGGGCCGAAGCAGGTGGCGGGAAGGCCGGTGCTGTGTTTGCCTCTGCGACGTTGGCGTCTGCATCTAAGCCGGCTAGTCGGCTAGCCGATACTCTATATCTAGAAGCCGGCTTGAAGACGTCGACACAAAGGAGCGCGAGTGCGAATAAAATGGTTGCGTGAATGCGAATGCGAATAAACGCGCGCGAATGCGAGTCCCTTGATTCAATGTTTCTACATTTGGCCATCCGCACACGCATCCCCGCGAAGCCGACGAGCAGGTTACTTGTGTTGTTCATGGTTGCTTGGATGGCTGCGTTGGAGGGGAAGGTGTAGGCGAGTTGGGGGTCAGCGTGTTGGTGGTGCTCTGCCTGTTGGTGGTCGTTGATCGCCGGGCAAAGAGAGTGTTGGCCATAGGAATTGCAAGATACGCACACTGTTTCCCAGTACAGCTTATTCCATAGTTCCAAGAGGTGTCCCAAACCACGATTGCATGTTCCACATCAACATAACAGACCAGATTTTGCTTCCTCCCTTCCTCTCCTGTTCTGCTGCACAGCAAGTGAGGCATCAATGATGAGGATCGCCGCTGCTCAATCTGCGCTTCCTGTTGCACCAGGCACGAGCCATCCTCTTCCTCCTCTGCCGGATACGTGTTTGCTCTGTGGCGTTGCGCAGAACAATAAAGTTTGATTGCTGTTGTGAAAGACAACCCTTGGGGGGGGGGTTAGGGTCAAGGTATCCCATCAAAAATTGGGCGATTCCTGATGGGTGGTTCGATTCCCGCCAGTGCCAACTAACCGGTCATTGGTCGAAAACGAAGTAGCCAGTTAGTCGAATCTGATCAGTCGATACCTGCAAGCATTGCGCTTGTATCTTCTCAGCAATCAGACTGGAGTTGTGGGGGTGCTTTGTGCCGACTGGACAGAGTCAGGGCGCTACGTGGCTGACCTGACCACAGTGGCCGAGCGTCTGGGTCCTTCGGAGCCTGCTGATATCCGCCCGCGTGAGTACCCCGGCTGGGCAGCTGCGGTGCATGACATTGCAGCACCAGGAGGCACATACCTCCTCGAGGCATTTCCAGCGTTTTCACTCTCACTGCTCACTCACTCGCTCTCTGCTTCTTCGCGTCTCTTCGCGACGGATGAGCTGTGAGGCAAGTTGTGCCAAGAAGGAGCAGGCCACGCCTCAAGCACGAGGTCGGAGCATCATCATCTCTGGCATTATTCCAGCGCAGGGGGAGATTGACGGCACACTGGGAGCACAACTGATAAAGACAGCACACAACCTTGCCTCATCCCTGGCCCATGCCACACACCCAGAAGCAAGGCTTTCCCTTTTCTTTTCCATCCCTCCCAGTGCTTTCTCGCCCCAGCCAGCTACTTCCCCACCTCAGCAAGCAAAGAAGAAAAATGTCAACCAATGCTGTGAGACCAGCGGCCCAAGACCTTCCCCTTCTTCCTTCTCCTTGCTCTTCACCCCTGGAGTTCTTGTTGTGGTGTCTTGTGCCCTATTCAGCCAGTGCCCCACTGTCCAGTGGGCGCAGCGAGTTGGAGAGGAGTGCGGAATTGGAATTCATAAAGGCCTGGTTCCACTCGTCTGTACAGAGGAGCGGCCTTGGAAAGAAAACACCTTGCTGCTGCTCTACAGAGTGCAAGTTGGTCTCCAGCGCCGCGTCAGCCCCTTCAATGGCTGTCAGCTCACTCAAGGGCTACGCATGGTGCACGAACCCCAATGTGTATTGCGAGTAGTGCGCAGGTTATGTGTAAGTGTGTATTTATTGTAGAGAGGTTGGAGACAAAGACAAAGTGTTTAGTGTGTTGGTGACGTATTTATCGACCGCTTGGAGAGTGTCCATTGGTTGACATGTCGACAAGACTGTCCTTACATGTTGCTAGTTGATTGGGAATTGATACAAGTCTGGCTCTGTCTCTGCGCCACCTTAATACGCCCCTCACTTGACAAGTGGTAAGAGGCAGATGAACTGATGGTGATGGTAGGTGAACTTGGTCTTCGTGAGAGCCTTGGTCAGTGCATTGGCAGGCATCTCAGCTGTTGGACAGTGTTTGAATTGTACTGCTCCCTTCTTAGTGTTGTCATGGATGTGTGTGACCTTGATGCTGTAGTGCTTCATGCATCCATGGTACAGTGGTGCTGTTGAGTTGAGGACATTGAGGGCGCCTTGATTGTCATTGTAGATGGTGAGTGGTTTGTTTGTAGAGATGTGGAGCATGGGCAAGAAGTGACATGTGTAGATTGCCTGACAGGTCACTTTGGAGAGTGCAGTCAGCTCAGCTTCAGTCAAAGAGAGCACTACACTGCTCTGGGTCGTGCGGAGTCAGGGTTGTTCTGGTTGAACTGTGAGTGATTGTAGTGGATGGCGAGATTGTGTGTGCTGGTGAGGTAGTGCATGATGTGTTTGATGGCCACAATGTGCTCTTGGCTGAAGCCATTGACGAATTGGCTGACCTGTGTGATGGCAAATAGAATGTTGGGTTGTGAGGTGTGAGCAAGGTATGACAGCATACTGATTGCCTGTTGATATGGGAAGTTAACAGGAGGTCGATTGCTGGGCGGTTGGTTGAGGGTGATGGTTGACAGCATTGGGGTTGGCATGGGCTTGCAGTTCTTCAGGCCAAAGGTCTTGAGGATGGTGTTGATCTTCCCTTGCTGCAGGATGTAGAGCAGGCTGTGGTTGTGATTGTGATGGATTTAGAAGCTGAGGATTGACTTGGTGTTGCTGAGGTCCTTGATTGGGAATCTTGACTTGATCATGTCCTTGATCTTGTGTGTCTGGCTTTGATGAGTGATGATGGTGCAATTGTTGATGTAGAGGGTGATGTAGCTGGTGAGTCCCTTCTGGTGATGAGTGTAGATGCATGGGTCTGTGTTGATTGGTTTGAAGTCATTGGTGCATAGGTGAGTGTTGATGGTCTTGAACCACTTGAGTGGTGCTTGTCTCAGACTGTAGAGGCTCTTGTGCAGCTTGCACACCCAGTTGGGGTGTTGGTTGTTGATGAAGCCTTCTGGTTGGGCCACCAGAGTGTTGTCCTCAAGTTGTGTGTGGAGGAAGGCCGTGTTGATGTTGATTGGCTGGATCTCGAGGTCATCGGTGATGGCTAGGGCAATGAGCATCCATAGTCCCTTGGTGTGGCACACTGGTGTGAAGGTATCGGAGAAGTTGATGCTGTGATGCTGAGTAAATCCCTTGGCCACCCATCTGGCCTTGTAACATTCAACACTGCCATCAGCGTGGCGTTTTATCTTAAACAGCCACTGTGCGGTGATTGGCTTGCGGCCTGGTGGGCAGGGCACAAGGGAGAAGGTGCTGTTGCTGCACAGCAAGTTGTACTTGTTGAAGGTGATCCATCCTGGGCGGCTTGCCGTGCCATGCTTCGTACAGCGACTGCTTACCGTTGTCGCAGGGGATGCGGTTGTAGAGGAGGGTAGCCATATGTATGGCCTCACCCCAGTACATGTCCTCGAGGCCGGAGTCGCTCAGGAGGCAGCGGACCATGGTGAGGATCATCTGGTTGAAGCACTCAGCGGTGCTGTTGTGCTCAGGTGTGTATGAGGCCGTGGGCTTGTGTCAGATGCCCATTCTGGTGAGGATCTGTTGGAACTTGTGGCCAGTGTACTCGCCACCGCAGTCCAATCAGAGTCAATGGCACTTGTGACTTGCACTGGCAGCAGTGATGTAGTGGGGGACCAAATGCGGATTGTAACCAGGCTATGTGAGCATGGCGTGGGAAACGGCCAAACCGGCCTACACCACATTCACGCTGCCGGGGATCTCTCACCCCATTTCGAGGAACGCGGTACGCGTTGTCCACCTCTTGGTGTTTAAGCCACGGCTGCTGCCGCAGCCGCCACCTCCGCTTCTGTTCCGCGATGGTGCATTGCAGTTGAAGCCTGGCGATGTCCTGCTTTGCCGGACCCAGCATGTGGTCATCTGTGGCGGCTGGACTGAAGCCCATCACTACGTGGCCTATGAGGAGACGCGCCCCGGTGAAGGCCCTGTGTGCCGCGTGACCCCCTACCCCTACTGGTACGCAGCCTGCTGCCCTCCTCGAGGAGATTCGTGTCAGATGCCCCGCCGCTTTTTGCACGTAGGTACAATACCAACTGCTTCTTGCCCTACCGCTTCGACGCTGTGTGCTGAAGAAGCCGTCCCCCTTTATTGCTACGCACCACACATGAATACACGGGCAACTATTTAACCGGTTGGTATATTGCGTCTGCATTGCCCTCCCTTTGTTTTGGGTCACTTGTGTGCACCTGTGTGCGGCAAGGCAAGAGATATGAAGAAACATGGTGAGCGCAAGGACGCGGAGAAAGCCCTGCTCTGGTGCGACGCGTACCATGTTGGACATGGTGATGAGCCAGCGCTACTCGACTCTCTATCGCGGAATATCCGGAACGGACGGACAGAACCCACAAACCCAATGGGGGTTCTTGGCTCCCCGTACAACTGGCGGTTCCCTCGCGTCGTTGCCTCTAGGAGCACGTGTATGCCAGTTCCCTCTGCCCATGCCCTCTCATGTGACACTACCACGTTGGGCGATAGGGATCAAATACACCAGCCGCGGAACTCCTCACGCTTGGCCGAGCCAACAATCACTCCAAACCCTACAGTTACGCCAGCATCAACATCCATCAGTGGTGCGCCGCGCGGTTGGGCACTTGGACCGCAGTAACCACTTCATGCGGCTGCATAAGAACCCGGTGGGCCTCGCCACGCCACAAGCCGCTCTCACGTAACTCCCTGGGCGTACAGGTGATTGCCGTTGCCCTCCTTGCTGCCGTAAACTACTCAACCGAGACCGAGGTCTTCCTCAGGCCGGCGAGGTCGCCAAGATCCGATCCGAAGGGTCAGACAACGATTCGTCATCACCGCCGTGGGACTTAGACCACGCTGACCGGCATCAACGTAATAATGGCCACCAACAGGCGCCCCCGGATGTTAGGCATCAACTTGTGCGAAGCAGCGGTAAAGAGCCTCGTGGCAAAGATGCCTCGAGGCATAGTGCAGACCTCTGAACAACGGCCGAGGCCTCTTGGGCAATTCAGCATCTTTTCCCGCCTAGTGCGCCTCCTCATGGGCCGCAGGTGGTGTGCAGGCAGGTCTCCAGCGGACTTGGCTGGCTGATTCTCCTACAGAGGAAGCCTCTACTCCCACAGCGGATGACTAGTCTCGGCCTCCCTCATGTTCGAGGGTGCTGCCGTGCCAGTCCCTGGATCCTTCCCTGCCACCATTTCAGTAGACAAGGCTCCCGCTTTTCCAGTGATCCTACGTCGACATCCTCCGTCCGCAGTAGCCCTGGTGAGCCTGACCATTGAGAGGGGGAAAGAGGCCGCCTGTCGCAAAAGTGGCCAGAACAAATAAGCGAGGAATAAGCACGTATTGGCTGTTTGGCCTGGATGGGCGCAAAGGGGGCAGCCGCTACTTTCATTCCCAACGTTGACAACGTTGACCCTCGGATTCACCTCATTCATTCACTCATACAATCCACTTGTTGCTCCTCCACCAATTCAGCAACATGTACCAATGCGCAGCGCCGTCAGCCCCTGCCTACGCCCAGGCCTGGGAGGAGAAGGGCGCCATGATCAAGACCTTTGACCCGCCTCAACACATCAGCGCAAGGGAGTTTTTCGCATCCGATGGCCATCGTTGGCTTAGGATTACTGAGCAAGGCCAAGGTACTCCTCGCGCGCTGCCGCCTGTACCAAGTGGCCTTTTTTCTGACAGTTCATTGTCGGGGCGCCTAGAACTCTTTGCTCCATGGGCTGACGCCGAGGGCCGACCCCTGTGGCAGCCTTGCTCCGACACCCGGAAAGGTGCGACCAAGGCTGAGGGGGGAAAGATGTACGAATGCAACGCACCCTATGCGCCGGTCTACGCCAAGGCCTCCGAGAACAAAGGCCCTCCAGTCAAGACCCTCGGTCGACGTCAATGCATCGAGGCCAAGGAACTTCGCTCAGATGACAGACGCCGCTGGCTTCGATTCACCGACGACCGTGGCCAAAGTAAGCCCCCTTCTCATTTACCTTGGTTGTTCTTTGTTATTGCTCACAGATTGCGCCTTGGCGTCCAGGACTGTTTTCTCCTTGGGCGGACGTCGAAGGGAGACCGCTGTGGACGGCTCAAGGCGAAAGGCCCGCAATGGAAAATGTAATACTGGCGACCACGCCATTGATGACTAGCATCAACAGGGTGACCGAACACGGAGACGACACCAAGTGTTACATGCGGGGCTGCAGACACCGTGCTCAGTTCAGATGCGAGCGTTGCGAGAAGTTCATCTGTCTCAAGCACCATGTTAAGTACCGCTCCGGCTACCGCTCCTATGACTACTGCCCCCCTTGTGCCAATAGGACCCGCCGCCTCCTCTTCTTGCTCCTGGCCCTTACCGTCGTCGTCCTCGCTGCCGGGGGACTTGCTATCTACCTCACCACGCGCTAAACAGGCCCTGTCACCCTGTGGCTGTGCCTCCCACGCAGCGTAGGGCCAACAACAAGTAAACTCTACTCCTTGGAGGGTCACCCGGCGTGTTCCTTCAAAAAGTACAAAAAAAGTTCGAGAAAGAGGCTCCTCTTTGCAGTAACATTCAACCTAAACCAGGTTCTACAGCCCACAGCACCATCTTCAATTTGCAACCTATTGTCCTCACTGCAGACATGGAAATACCGCTGGGGGATATAGATCAGAAGGGCTGCCGCTTGCGCCATCTTTCATGTGCTCAGCAGTTGGCGACATCGGCCACAGTGGTGTGTCTTTCTGTTCTTTCAGGAATTTGGTGGGCCCTGCAAATGCTTTGTACGCAAGCCCCTCTACTCTCCTGACCGTGTACCACAACTCACATTTGGTACTGCACTTCTCTTTTTCTTTTTTCCTTTTCTTTTTCTCTTTCTTTTCTCCCTGTTCGTCTTGACCAAGGCCAACCCCTTGCTGCTGTCGCGGCCCCATCTTGGGGAGGGGGTAGGGTGGTGTGGGGTGGCATGCAGTGAGGTGGAGAGTGTACTGCCCTCGGCATTGCACTTGGGTGCCGTGCAGACCATCAGATGGCATTCTCTCATCAAGTGCCAGCCAGAGGCTTCCAAACCAGAGATCTCTAGAGATCGCCCTTTCTGTACTCCTCTCTTTTTGGATGAACCACCTGGGGTTCAACCTCAGGCAAAGTTCCATATTTTGATGGTATGATCCGCCGATGCGGTGACAATCCGCGTTGATGACGACTGTAACCAATAAATGGAATTCGAATGTCTGGGTCACAGCCATATATGACAACATTCTCTGGTTAGTCTTTCTGGTACAACCCGCTGCTGAGAGAGTGAGGAGAGAGAGAGAGAGAGAGTTGATCCTGATCAGTTGAAGCAGCCCCAGCAAGAGGGAGAGAGCCTCACAGTTGGTGCGGCTTACCAAGCACGTAGTTGCCCCAATAAGCCTGCTTCTTGTCTCGAACGTTCTCATTGGCGGCGTAGGGGCAGCGCTGACCATAATCCCACACGCGCACACTGCTGTCTCTCGAACCAGTCACGAGCCTCCCGAGGGAGGCCTGGAGAGACCATACGCGGCCGCTGTGCCCCACGAACTCGGCCTCTTTCAGGATGGCGTACGAGTCAGCCGACGTGGATGGAATCAGCGAATCTTTGTGGTATGGCTGCACCACTCCTGCATGTGAGAGCATCCACATACACGTCAATTATATACACAATGATACTGACAACAACCGCAACAACAACAACGCTTGAGCAACAAGAAAAACAGACAACAGAAAAATGCAGGGAGATCGTACCAGCGAGGCGTTGGAGGTCATAGAGAATAACAGGGAAGTCGTATTTGCGATCGCTGTCACCACCCACGAATAACTTGGCATTGCTGGCTTGCAGGCACAGCACCTTGCCCAGGCCTACAGAAGTACCAACTGGTCGTCAGTTGGTAGAGATAATTATGGCGTCGGTATTTGAGCATGGCCACGCACTCAGACACGCACGCAATACAACTTGAGCATAGAGGGAGAGAGAAAGCGAGCCTGTAGGAATCCTATACACACAGGCCGCGGGTCCGCTCGAATTGATAGCAGATATCCGTGGGTCCCATAACTTGATCATGCCCTGCAACAAATACCATTTTGTTCATGCTCTGCTTTGAGACAAGAAGACTCCCCAAGGTTCGATTAAATGAAATTAAAAGAATATGGGAATAGGCTGTACGTCACTGCCGCCAGAGATGATACACCCGGTTCGCTTATCCACCTGTACACACCGCATTGCTGTCGAGTCCTACGCACGGGCGCACGCACAAAGAGGCGACATCAACGCGTCTATATTGATAAACACGAATTCCCCCACCTCTCTCCCACCAAAGCAAGCAGGGCAAGAACCTTAAGGGTGGCGATGCACGTCGAGGTATTGACATCAAAGGTCTTGAGGGTCTGGTCCAGAGAGCAGGATACGAGTCGGTTGCCTCCATCGCAGAGTGTGATCATCTGCACTGGACCCTGGTGGCCTCCTTGCGCTGATATGTGCGAACGAATAGGCGGGGGGAAAAAGGAGTCAGATGAGCGATTGCAGTCGACCCCCACAACCCATTACACACGAGTACCCTGGCTGAGCACGGACAGGGGTTTGTCGGATATGGCGAGCGTGCTGCTTTGCCGCCACACCTTGATGGTGTTGTCGGACGAGCACGAGAAGAGGAGGTTGTTGGCGTCCTCACCCACCGGTGGCGGAACGGCGGAGGCGGCTTCTCCGGGCGTCTCCTCTCGGCTCGCCTTCAGTTTACTCACGTAGTCCTCCCGCTCGCTATTGCCCCCCCCCCTCTCCAATAAAAATCAAATGACCAACACGTGCAATCAGTAATAAGAATGGGCGCCTAGTACCCTAGTCTTCTCGAGAACCGGGCGATGTCATCGTCGTCCCACGAACTGTTGCAGTTCTCGAGCGTCTGCAGGCAGTTGATTGCCGAGTCGTGCGCCTTGGTTTCTTGCAGCGGACCGTAGTGGATCAAGTCCAGCCGCTTTATCGTCCCTGTGTGCCGTGACAAGAGAGAGAGAGAGAGAGGGTGAGGATACGTCGCCCGCAACGCGCCCTTCTGCACAGGCACACATGACACACGACACGCACACAACAGTGCCTTTGGCATTGCCGCTCCAGAGCAGTTGCTTTTCCTCGGAGAAGAGGATGCAGTAGACTCGGCGGCGCGAGACCAGGGTCTTGACGGCGCAGTTGCCCTTTTTCCAGTTCCGCTCCAGTTGGTGGTACTTGCGAAACACGCCCTGCCATCCGCACTCGAGATTGGGCGCTGGGTCAGACGACCCGCCTGTTGACGACCATCCGCCGCGGCTCCACAGAAATGACTTGTCGCTCTCCTCCCGCAAGAACGGGTGAGGCTTTTTCCTATTGTCCTTGTCCTTGTCCCGCGCGTCGCTGCTGGTGGTGGTGCAGGTCATTGGTGCCGGACCGGCTGCGCCACGGTGCCGCAGCATCACCATGTTAGCCGCTCGCTCGTGGTCGCGCTCCTCCTGATCGTCATCTTCGGTGCCGGCGTCGTCGTTGCGCCTGTTGTCATCGTCGGTCTGATCGCCATTCTGATAATCGCCATCGGCCTCGCCATCGTAGGCGCCGAACTCGTGGTCCGCCGGGTCCCCGCCGTCGAGAACTTTGGCCTGGAGGGATGATGAAGAGGTGGAGGACAGAGTCGATATCGACGAATTGTTGCCCCTATCCGGGTGGCGCGCTGTGTTGTGGCGGCTGTGGCAGAGCGCACCGCTGACGGTGGTCCGGTTGAGCAGAGCCTCCTTCTCCACTCGCTTGAGGAACCAAAACTGCATCTCCACGGGATGCGAGGGAATGTGTTTCCTATGTGTGGGTGGGCGGGTGGGTGATAATGGCAGGTTTAAACAAACAACAAAAATAGGTAAATAACAAAGAATGCGAGAGAGAGAGAGAGAGACAGGAAGAAGCGCATCGCGCACATGCACAGAGCCTTCCAGAGAGCGTTGTCGTGGGCGAGTTGGTTCATGTGCCGGTTGAGTGGAAGGACTCGACGCAGCAGTTCCTTGGGACCCAGAAACTGAAGAATGTGCTGCACTATTTCTGTGTAGAGAATACACACACACACACACACGTATCATAGAATACAAGAGCGTCAACTGGCGCAGGCTCTTGGAGAGGGCGCACAAGCACGGAGGGCGGGATGGCGCTGCAGTGCTCCAGCAGAGAGAGAGAGAGAGAGGAGAATGAAGCAGCATACCAGTGGGGAGGACGCCCAAAAATCCAAGCGAGTTGGTGGCCACGTCCAATCGATGCCGCTTCTGTTCGGGTACCATTGGGGACAACATCAAGAGCTTAATTGGGGCATCGAATAATCATAATAATCGCAAATGGAGTGGGGGGGGGCACCGAGAACTGGACGTAATGTTCAAAATTCTGCATGAAGCGGGACATCGAAAGAGTGGCAGTCTGCATCTCGAGCACGAGGTCCACCATGGACTGGACGAAGTTGGCTTGCCATTCCCATTTGAACGATCGCACCACAAACGACAGGAACTCATCGGCCTCCTTGTGAATGGATCTGAGCCTCGTCGTGGCCTGCCCCAGCAGCAGGCTCTCCTCCATACCACCACAGACAAAGGCAGTGGTGGCCGATGGTGTCATCATCCAGACCGGCCCAGTCTTTGCCAGGATGCCCCTCTTTCGGGTCTCCTTGGGAGTTGGATCAACAGAGGAAAATGCCATAGTAGGTGCCGTGTTGGTGCTTTTGGTCTGCCTTGCGCACAAGCTGCTGCCGGCTTATGTGACCCCCCCCCCCTTCACCGTAAATATTTATTGCTTTTGGATGACCAAGAGTAAGAACGGGAGCCATGTCGGCGGTGCCCGTCTATCATCATGACTCTGTGGGAAGGGGTGACTGGGAGCAGCGCACAACAACGACGACCCAAACCTCAGGCAAGTTGGCGGTTCGCCGTGACTGGAAACCCTTCGTTCAGGAGGCTTCGCTGCTTATGGGGTCTGACCCTCTTTCGTTACCCCAACCGAGACGCATCACGCCCATGTGCCACCCTCTCCCCACCAAGGACAGACACACGCCACGCACGAGAGGGAGAGGCACATGGTTGACCTAGCGCGCCTCGAAGCGAGTTTGCACAGGCTCAACGTTGTGCTCTGGTGTGTCTGTGTTCTCCGCC
>CDFJ01216443.1:0-17617 GCA_000826505.1 Acanthamoeba pearcei
TGCGTGTGCGTGTGCGTGTGCGTGTGCGTGTGCGTGTGCGTGTGCGTGTGCGTGTGCGGTGGCTCGTTTGCTGACGAGAGGCTGGGCGTACAGTAATCTGGAAATCGCGGCCAAGCACGTGGCGCTGATGAACGCCGACTTGGACGGAACCGACATCCTCAAGCCGCTGAAGGAGGTGCTGCAGACCAAGCCCAAGGACGGCTACCCGCGCCAGCTCTTCATCCTCACCGGTACCCTGTCACCCAATCGACACCGCACACGCACGCGCACGCGCACGCGCGCACACACACGCACACGCCTGACTGTGGTGGGGCGAACGCAGATGGTCAGGTGGCGAACACGATCGAGTGCGTCGAGTTCGTGCGCAAGCACGCGGACACCACCCGCGTGTTCACGTTCGGCATCGGCAGCGAGGCCTCCACCGAGCTCGTCAAGGGCCTCGCTCGCGCCGGGGTGCGTGACCATTCCCTGCCGCTCCTCCGATACAATGCACTCACCGCGTGTCGCGTGTCGCGTGTCGTGTGCGTGTGCGGTTTGCAGGAGGGATTCTACGAGTTCGTGCACAGGAACGAGTCGATGGAGGAAAAGGTGATGCGGCAGCTCAACCGGGCGATGCAGCCGGCGCTGACCAACCTCGCCCTGACGTGGAAGGGCCTCAAAGTGCGCCAGTCGCCGCACCGCCTGTCGCCCCTCTTCGCCGGCGGGCGCATCGTAGTCTACGCCTTCCCGCAAGACGGCGAATCGCAGACCGGCCAGAGTACCCTCTCCCCCTACCGGGAACCTTAAGCCCATGAGCTCACTTTCGTGTGTGTGTGTGTGTGTGCGTCGCGTGTCGTGTTGTGCGCAGTTGAGGTGACGTTGAGGGCCAAGATTGGCAACAAGCCCTTCATCTCAACCACCAAGATCGACCTCAACAACGCCAGGCCCGGCGATCTCGTCCACAAGCTCGCCGCCAAGTCCACCCTCCGGTACCCACCATTATTATTCTTTTAATTATTTTATTATTTTTAATTAATTTATTATTTATAAAATAATAATTCTCTGTTTATTTTGTTAAATAATTATTACAATTACAATTATTTATAATTGTCGCAACAGGGACCTGGCCGAGTGCCGCAGCTACTTCCACAACCCGAAGGGCGAGGTGGTGCCGGGCAAGAACGTGACGCAGGAGGCCATCCGGCTGTCGGTGGAACACGGCGTCATGTCCAAGCTCACCGCGTTCGTGGCCGTCGAGGAGCGCGAGGAGATCACCGAGGGCTCCATGCAGCTGCGCAAGGTCCCCATCACCTTTGAAAAGAGTACGCGCACTCGCTCTCCCCTGCGTTCGCTTGATTTTTCCACTTTCTGACAGTCGTGTGCGGTGGCGTGTGCGGTGGTGTGCGGTGGCGTGTGCGGTGGTGCGTACGTGCGTGCGGTGCGTGTGTGTGCGGTGAACAAACTCCAGTGACCGACTACATTGCGAAGAGAAACCAGCAGCTGGCCGCACAGAAGTACCACGAAGAGCGGAAGTTTGCTTTGCATCGTACGTCTACACGCCCGCTACGGGTGCCGTGTGCGCGTGTGTGGTGTGTGCGGTGTGTGCGGTGTGTGCGGTGTGTGCGGTGTGTGCGCGTTCTGACGTACCACGACTTCAATCAGGTCCGCCCCAAATGCGCGGCAGCTACGCGCCAATGATGGCCTGCAGCGCTTCGTCCTCTCTTCCGATGTCTGACCTCTCTTACGACTTGTCCGACGATGACTACGAAGAGGAGTCCAACGGCGGCGGCGGCGCCGTACCCGCGAGGCCCATGGCCCGCACCTTGCAATCCGCCTTCGCCAAGACTGGCGGCTGCGGCCGCGGCGGCGGCCCATCAAAGGGAAAGAAGGTGATGATGAAGAAAGGCCTTAAGTCGAGCAGCACCGCCGAGTCGATGAAGAGGTCCCGCAAGAGCTCCGTCTCACCGCCGGGTGGCTCCGGAGGGACCGAGGACGAGCGGTGCAAGGAGGAGGCCGCAGCCGAGGCCGAGGCCTACGCCAGTAGTGACGACGAAGAAGAAGACGCTGAGGCCGAGGCCGGCCCGACCTCGACTCTTGTGCAGCCGCCACCGCCGCAGCCGCAGCTGCAGCCGGAGCAGACAGCGCCGGAGGAGCCGCCGCTGGCGCCGGCGCCGGCGCTCATGCGGAGCATCATCACGAGGCAGAAGGCCAGCGGGTCGTGGGAGCCGAGCGATGTGGCCGATCTCCTGCAGATCCCGATCGACCAGCTGCTCGCGGCGATGCCCGCCATTCCCGCGTCGACCTCGGCGTCGGCGTCGGCCGCGGTGCTGTGGGCGACGGCCGTGGCCAGCGCGTACCTGGTGGCGCGCTTCGCCGACCAGAAGGTCAACTGGGAGCTGGTGGTGCGCAAGGCCCACAAGTTCGTCGCGCGGCAGGCCAAGACCGTCGGCACCGCCAGCGCCGGCGGCCCGGTGATCGATTGGCCCCAGCTCGCCGCGGACTTTGTGGCCTCCCTGCCTTCGTCCCTGTAAAATCCACAGAAATTAACGAATTTGATCAAATTAAAATAGAACGAATGAAATTAAAATAAATAATGGTGAATAAAATCGAGATAGCGAGCGAGATGGTACGGAGACACCTTCGGGCCGAAGGGATTCAGGAGGTGGTCACGCGCCAGCCCTTTGCCCTCGGGTTTGGTTGCGATGACGCAACGCCTTGTGCTGTAGTACGGCAGGAGAAGCCCATAAATAAGAGGGCGCCCACTCTGTCCCTTCAATCATTCCACCAACGGACCAACAAGCACCCAACAAGCACCCACGCCGACTACAACACAGAACAAGGTCAAGTCACTGATGAAGCTGCCCAAGTTCACACTCAAGCGCGCCCCGAGCAAGAAGTCGACGACGCACGGCCTCAAGAAGTGGAAGGAGGAGCTCGACGCGGCGGCTCACGAGCGACACGCCGCGGCAGCACCCGCAGCCGGAGAGGGCAACAAGCGACGCATAGCGCGGAGTAGGAGCTCGGTGGACTCCTTCCCCGATCGGGCCGACCCGCACATCCAGCGCTACCGGGACGACCAGCAAGTGGCCGCCATGGCCCAGCTGTCCTCCACCAACCCCGGCGTCTTCTCCCGCGACCGATGATCCCCGACCCCACCAGAGAAAAATCAATGTATAAAACAAAAATGAACATATTTATTTTTAACACCCAACGTTGGTGTGGAATGCATGGTATGTGGGGTGGAATATAGTGGAATGTGGGTGGAATGCACTAACCGACTCCTCGGATCGCGCCCACTATGTGCACCAACCAATGAAACAACCAAGAATGTGACTGTTGCATCTTGGAATGTAGCTATGTGCAAAGAATGTAAAGAATGACTGAATGCGGATTGGCTACTCCTACTGCCCCCGTAGCGCACCACTTCAACGGGCCATTGGTATGAGCGGAATGTGGTTGCGGCTTCTGCGCCAGTCCTGGGGCGCTAAATCAAAGATCGAGATTCAGTGGTACGGGGGTGAACATTCTTGCTGTGGCACATGTCCGCGGCACCGGCCTACTTGCTTTTGCCGCCTACCAACGCCGCCTACCAACGCCGCAAGACACACCGCCGACCTCCTTGGTCTGGGACAAGCAACTGTTGTCGACAAGAGTTCATTTCATTGTAATGTCGAGGGCTAGCCGGAGCGAAAGACAATCTTCTCACCCGGTCGCAGGTTCATCATCAATTCGTCCCAGTGTGTCGTGCTCGCCTGGACATGGTGCCCTGGTTTGGTGAGTGCTTCATAAGCTGTTTGAATGGCGTGCCACAGTTCCTCTTTCGCCGCCCTGTCCCCCTGTGTTGTGTTTATAAACCTTAAAAAATTGTTCTTCATAGGTGGAAACTTTGGTAGAGTGGTACCTCAGGGAGTCCAGCGAGTTTGTCCGGGTGATAGCGAAGCGCTTTCTTGCGGTAAGCTGCCTTGATTTCTTCTTCTGCGGCATCTTCTCCGACTCCAAGTATTTCGTAGTGGCTGGAGAGTTGGCTGGGGAGAAGGGCCTCAAACTCAAACACAGGCGACGCTGGGCGCGCTCGCTGTTTTCGCGGTGGTCTGGCCGTAGGTACAGTCTTTTTTTCTGTAGGGCTCGAGTTCCCGCAAGGTGAATACCTTTCTGGGCTCTTCCTCTCCCTAGTCGATCTTCTCATGGTGGGTACGTTGCAGACACTACGAATTCTCGGCGTTGCATGCCCCAGGCTGGTTGCCTTCTTTGCCGAACAATGATTGGCTAATGTGGGGTCGACACTGGACTCTCATTCGCCAGTCAGTTTCCAGGCGCTGGACGGTCGACCGATAGTTAAACCGGGCCCTGATGCGGGGGCACTTTACTCTCTCCACCCCCAACAGTAAACAAACATCTCTCTCCACCCGCAACAGTAAACAACAAACATGGCGCTGGTACTGAAGAACTTCACCTCCGAAGCAGCTTTAACCAATTGGATCAAGAAGAACAACGTACAACGAGAGGAGTACGTCATTGAACGCCAGCACGATGGGACGATTTTGGTATGAACTATCCCTTCCTCCCCACCCTCCAAAGAAAAGCTGACTTACGACCAATCTAGGTGACCCACAAAGTCATCATCAAGCCGCCGAAGAAGGCTCCATATTACGTGTGGACTTCTGATGGCGGGGCTTGCTACCACGAGGCCAAGGATTGTAGTCATGGGCCGCATTCTCCCTCGAAGGTGACCCGAGCCACTGCGCTGAAGAAATACACGCCCTGTAGCTTTTGTTGCGAGTAACAGGTAACCACGTTTCCACGTTTACCCCAATAAAACGCTTCAAAAATGTCCTTGGAGAACAACAACAGCGTTACTGCTGAATCCGCGGCACATATATTTTTCATTCATTGCTCGCTGTGGTGTGAGACACAAGAAGAACCCGACTCAAGGGTGAGGGGGGTGCCTCGTGCGAATCCTCGCCGGCCGATTCGTCGTCGTGGCCGCGTGGCGCTATCGCTCGGGCCGTCGCTCACGGCGTCGACGGGCTTCTCCCCCCGAACGAGAGCGGTGCCGCGGTGGGTGCCGCGGCCTCCCGGCCAAGTCCCTGCCTAGACCAACGCTTGGGCCCCTCGTGTGCGTTAAGAGCCCGGAGGGAGGAGGGAGTTGACGGGGACGCTCTCGAGCTCGACCGACTTGTCGAGTTCGTCGAAGAGGAAGCGGTCCTTCTGGGCCTGCTTGCTGCCCTGGCGCGAGCCCTTGCCGTTGAGGAAGTGGCGGCGGCTGGGCGGGTGGTGCCGGCAGTTGTGCACCAGCCGCTGCTGCACCTCGCTCACGAACCACTGGTTGATGCGGGACCACATCTGCTCGCGCTGCGACGTGGTGCTGACCAGCGACAGCCCGCCGAGCAGGGTCATCGTCCGCTCCACGCGCTGGTGCAGCGTCGCGCAAAAGATGCGCCGCTCGAACGTCGAATCGGGCGCCTGGAAGCACACCTTGTGCTGGTAGAGCCGCTGGCCGGTCGGCGCGTCGGTCCCCTCCGCGATCCAGGCCAGATCGGGCACCGCCGGCAGCACGATGGTCTGCTGGCCCGGCCCACCCGACGTCGGCAACTCGGGCAGCGGCGGCGACAGCGGCGGCGGCTGAGGCGTGGACGCCGACGGCGGCGAAGGTGAGTCGCCGGCGTCGGGCTCGAGCTCGGTGGCCATGGCCATGGCGAGGGCCGAGGCCGACGACGACAGCGAGAGCGAGAGGCCGCCGCCGCCGCCGCCGCCGCCGTTGCTGCAGGCCAGTCGCTCGATGGACGAGGACAGCGACCCGGACGAGGCCGAGAGGGGCGGGGCGACTTCGTGGAGGAGGAGCTCGTACTGGTCGAGCGCGTGCCGGCGGCTGCTGAAGAAGACGACCCAGATGAGCTTGCCCTTCTCCGGCAGGACGGTGTAGAAGTAGTAGCGACAGGCCTCGCGCCCCCCGGCGGCGGCGCCCGACGGCCGGGCGGCGGCCGCGAGCAAGGTCTGCAGTGGCCGCGACGCCGCAACGGTCGGCGATGGCGCCGATGAGGCCGACGTCGATGCGGCTGTGCCGGCTGCCGCCGCTGTCGGGGGCGTTGTGGGGCCGCTGCCGGCGGGCTGGAGCACGAACGGCGGCGGCGGGGCGGGCTTGACGACGGGCTTGACGACCTTAGGGGGCTTGACGGGCTTGGCGGGCTTGGCAGGCTTGGGCGGCTTGGGCGGCGGGATCGACGTCATCATTTGCGCCATCGGCGCAAGCTGACCCCGGAGCCAAGGCTTCTGCGCCAACATCGCCGTTGTCGCGGTCGACGTCGTCGTCGGCGTGGTTGGTGGTGGCGACACGGATGAGCGTGGTGGCGTGGCAGTCGCGGGGGCACCACCACTCGTCGTCGTCGTCGTCGTCGACGACGTCGGCGGCGACGAAGGTGCCTTGGCCTTGATCATGGACGTCAGCGCTGGCGAAATGGCTGACGCCGACGACGAGGTCGACATTGCTGACGATGATGGCGATGCTGACGTCATCATCGAGGCCGGCATCGGTGCGAGCGGCCGCGTGGTCGGCGGCGGCAGCGGCAGGTGGCTCGCGTGCGGCATCGGAGGCAGCAGCGCGCTCAAGGGGAGCGGCCCGCCCGGCCCGTAGTAGGACTGGAACAGGCCCGGCAGCATGAGGGCCGCGGTGTGCGGGTCGGCGGCGATGGCCGCAGCCGCCGCGGCCGCGGCCGCCGGCGTAAGCGCGTAGCAGTCGGGTAGCGCAAAGTGGGGCGGCAGCGGGTGGCCGCCGGCGGCCGCGGCGGCCATGTGGGCCCAGGGCAGCAGCGACGAGACGGTGTTCATGGGCATCGCGTGGAGGGCCTCGGCCATGGTCGGCCTCTCGACAGCGGCGCCGTGGCCGTGGCCGTTGGCTTTTCCGGGGCTGGGCGCAGGCCTGCCCGCAACGGGCGCGACGTTGCTGTGCGACTCGGCCGCGGCGGCCTCGGCCAGCTGCGTGAGCATGTCGGGGAGCTCGCGCTGCGGCTTCAGCTGGTGGTCGACCTTCTCGTCGGCTATGGTCTCTCCCATCGCCTCGATCTTGACAGTCACGTCCGGTCGGAGCTCGGGGCTCTGCTGCGTCGCATCATTCTTGCCATTGTCGCCGGCCTCTCCGATTACCTCGGATCGCCTTCGTTCTTTCTGATCTTCGCCGTCTGCTTCGCCTTCGTTCTTCTTGACGTTCGCTTCCGCGTCGTTCTCCTCCTCCTCGTCGTCGTCGTCTTCGTTCTCCTCGGCGATCTCGAGCTCCATCGCCTGGCTCTCGCTGGCCTCTTCAGCCTCTTCCCCCTCCACTCCCGCAATTTCCATCTTTTCCTCCTTCTTTTCCTCTGGCATCTCCTCGCCGCCACTCTTTTCTTCTTCGATTTTCCTCCTCTTTTCCTTCTTCGTCTTCGTCTTCTCGTCTTCGTTCTTTGTCTCCTCTTCTCCCGCCCGTTCGCCGTCGCCGTCGTCTTCTTCTTTGTTGGTCATCATTTCCTCTTCCTTTTCCTCTTCCTTTTCTTCCTCTTCTCCTTCCTCGGCCTCGTCGTAGTCCCCTTCTCCGTTGGCGATCGCCCGCGCCGGCGGCCGCGGCGCGCTGCCGCCCGCCACCACGCTCTCCGCCCGCGGCGCCGCGCTGGCCTGGGCCGCTGCTATAGTCGACAACAAAACGCTTTGGTCAGCGCACAATGCGGGACTCGAGTCGAGCGGGACGTGGACGAGGTGGTACCGTGGTGGTGGGTGAAGAGGAGCGAGGACTGGAAGAGGCGGCGGTGGGTGGCCGGGTCCTCGACGCGCACCGAGACCTCGAACGTGGTGCGGGTGTCGTTGGGCGGGAGCAGCTCGTGGATGAGTGGACACGCGATCACGAAAAAGCCATCCGCGTCCTTCGCCGCACTCTTGCTCAACTTACCGCGGTGCCCCTGCACAGTGTCGTTCGTCGTGTGCGTGTGCGGTGGTGTGCGTGTGCGTGTGCGGTGGTGCGTGTGCGTGTCAGCTGACGGCAGGTGAGGTAATTAGCGGGAGGCCAAAATGGCACCTTGAAGACCACGTCGATCGCGGCGGCTTCGCTGTCCTGCGGGAGCAGGATGAACCGCAGCTGGCCGGCCTCCAGGTCGCATCGCGGCAGGCTCGGCTGCAGGCTCGCCACGAACTGCGGCATCACCTTACCGCTGCCGCCGCCGCTCGAACTTGTCGTGGACACCGTCGTCGGCATTGTCGGCGTCGCCACCGTCTCGTGCGACCCCGTCAGCGTCGACTCCCTCTTGCGCTTCTTCCCCAGCGCCTGGTCGCCGTTGCTCGATGGGCTCGCCGCCGCCGAGCCGCCGCCACCTGAGCCGCCGCCGTTGCTCATCGCCACCAGCAGCGGCAGCGGCGCGACGCCGACGCCGTTGATGGTGTTAGTGGAGCCCTGGATGTGGGCCCGGTGCGAGGCCAGGTGGCCGGCGTAGCCCTGGCTGGTCTTGATGGGCTTCTCGCGCCGAAACGAGCAGCACGGGTACTTGCCGCCCGTGGGGCTCTCGACGGGCTCCAGGCAGTAGTGCTCGCGCGTGACCGGGTGCTCGGCGTAGGGCCACAGCCGGCCGTACATCGCCCGGTTCTTGACCCCCAGGGCGCACCACTCGCAGTCGGCAATGTCGTGCAGCTCGCACTTGCCGGGCTCGCCTGATGATTTTCGCTCTACACCAAGTGTTGACACACAAATGGCACAAATTAGCACCTAACATGCTTGTTATGGGTTATTATCTGAAACCAGGAAAGCCTCGTATGGGTATATAAGTATAGAAAAGGTCTGGCCTTATAAATAGGGCATGACGTGGCGTGGCAGGTCAGGCAGAGCGCGGCCTGGTTGGCTGGCGTCCAGGGAATTTCTGTCGACGCCAGGACCTTTTTCCGTCAAACGATTTTTTGCAGTTAATTTCTTTTGGTGGTTCGCAACTTTTTCCACCGGGGTCGTGCCACGCCGGATCCCTCCAGGCCCCTTTTTCCTCTCGAGGCTGCAAGGCTGGCCACCAGGGTTGTCTTTGGCTTGATGATGAAGACGGAAAAATAAAAGAAATATTGTAGCTCATGTCCCCATCCAGGGTGGGTTTAGGAAACTAATCCTACAAGGCTAGGTAGCGGGGTAGATGTGTCCGTACGTTTGTTGTTGTTGTTGGCTTTGCCATTGGGGGTGGTGGGAAGGGGGTCGAGGGTGGTCGCAGGTGGTGACTTGGCCCGAACGGGCGTCGTTTTACCGTTGGCGGCGGCCCCAGCGAGCCTGGAGGGGCTGCCCCCTCGGGTCGAGACGTTTCCTTTGGGGCGGCTGGCTTCCATTCGGCGCGGGGCTTGAGGGTGTGCTGAGAACGAATAACGGAGCACCCCCGACCCTGAGGGTCCCTCAAAAAATCCTCTTTCGCCCCTCGGTTTTTTCCCGGCACCTTCGGTGCGGAAAAGATAGTCGAATTATGTGCAGTGAAAATGACCTTCCATTCCTCAAATATTTTGTGGCTTGTGCGGAGAAGTTACGTCCGTTCCCCCGATGCTGGCGCCTCGTGACGTGTGGACCAAGCAGCCAGACAATATCACGCGAAAAATATACAGGTAAAAGGTAAAATAAATAACTGAAAATAAAGGTAAATAAAATACAATTGGTGAAACGGGAAATAATTATTAATTATAATATGATTATTTGCAGCAGGAGGGACAGGGGAGGCCGTGGATGCCGGCGTTGTCCAGGCAGCAGCAGCACTGCTCCCACATGGGACCGAGGCAGGTGATGCACGGCTGCAGGCCCGTCTCGCAGGTGCTGACGCACTGCAGGATCGACGCCGCGCACTTGAGGTTGTCCCACACCAGGCAGCAGTGGTCGCGCGGCGACGGCTCGAAGAACGAACGGATCGACTCGGCCGGCGACGTGGCGCTGGCGCCCGCCGCCGCGGCCTTGTCGACGCGGTGCTGGAGCAGGGCCAGCAGCACCTTGGCGTGCTCGGGGCTCAGCTTGGAGATGTCGCGGTTGGCAGCCGCCGGCGCCGGCGCCGCGAGGGAAACCGCGACGAAGAGGAAAACGACGAGGGCGGCGAGGAGGAACTTCATTTCTTGCGATGAAGGAAGGGAAGGCTCTTCGTTCTTTTCGTGTGAAGGGGTTGTGGTGTTGGAGAGAAGAAGGTAATGAGAAAGACGAGCTGGATCGGTGGACATCGATTGGTTGCCGTAATCACGCGCCACCAACCACAAGCCTCGTAGGTTTGGATAGGTTGCACGCCCTTTCCCCCACGCCACACATATCTCCCAATTAATATGAATAATAATAAAAATAATAATAATAAGTACAAAAAACACAAACCAGAGTAAATAAATGGAAATGGTTTTTATATTTATAATAAGAAATAAAATTGGAAAAGAGCCCTAAAACAGGAAGTCGGGCTGGGACGCGGTGTACGCGGACAGGCGCGAGGCGGCCACCACCTTCGGCTTCTCGTCCTCTGTGGTCGAGTCGTCATCGTCCGACGAGGACGACGAATCGTCAGAAGAGTCGTCGTCCGACGAGTCCTCTTCCTTCTTCTTGTTGTTGGTGCTCTTGCTGTTCTTCTTCGAGGCCGATGCCTTACTTCCGCCCTTCTTGACGACCACGACCGGCTTCTTCTTCGCCCCGGCGCTTCCCTTCTTCTTCTTCTTCTCGTCGTCATCGTCGCTGCTGTCGCTATCGCTGTCGTCGCTGTCGTCACTTTCGCTGGTCTCGGTCTCCGTTTCGGTCTCGCTGGCGTCGCTGCCCTGCATCGCCTTCTTCACCGCCGCCTTCCGCCTCGCCAGCTCCTCCTCCTTCTTCCTCTTCTCCTCGGCCTCCTTCGTCTCCTTCTCCTTCTTATTCGCCTCTTGCTCCTCCTCGTCCTTCTTCTTGGCAGCCGCCACCGCCACCGCCACCGCCACCGCCTCCTCCTCTTCCTTCTTCTTCTTGGCGGCCTCCTCCGGCGCCTTCGTACCCGCAGCGGCAACGACCACCGGCGCTCGCTTCGTGCCGGGCTTCGACTTCTTTGGCTTCTTCTTCTTGTCGTCGTCGTCGTCGTCGCTGTCGCTGTCGCTGTCCCAGCTATCGGAGCTCTCCGTGTCGCTCTCGCTGTCGCTGTTCTTCTTCACCAGGCTCGGCTTCTTCTTCGCCGCCGCCACGGTCGTTGCCGGCGTCGGCGCCTTCGTTGCCTCGGCGGGCGCATCCACCGGCACGATCGTCTCCGCCTCCTTGGGGCTGATCTCCACCGTCGGAGCCTTCGCCTCCTCATCGGGCTTCTTGGCTTCGGGCTGCGGCTCAGGGACGGTCAGAGCCGGGGCGGGCTCGGGCTGGGGCTCGAGCTGCTTGGCGGCCACTACGGCGGGCTTCGACTTCTTGTTCTTGCTCTTCTTCTTCTCGTCATCGCTGTCGCTGTCGCTGTCCCAGCCGTCGGAGCTCTCCGTGTCACTCTCGCTGTCGCTGTTCTTCTTCACCAGCCCCGGCTTCTTCTTCGCTGCCGGCGTCTGCTTACCCGCCACGACCGCGGTCTCAGTCGACGCCACCTCGACCTTCGCCGGCTCCGGTGCGATGGCCTCCACGACCTTCTCGATCGCCTCAGCCTCCTTCACCTCCGCCACCGATGGCTTCACTTGGTCGACCGCGGCCTCCACCGCCGCTTCCTTCTCCTCGGCCTTCTTCGCCTCGGGCTGCAGCTCCGCCACAGCCACGGCCGAGGGCGCGGGCTCAGCGGGCTGGGTCGCGGGCTCCTCCGCGGTCTGTGGGGCGGCCACCACAGCGTCGGCGATGGCAGTCAACTTGGCGGTGTCTACGGGCTTCTTGCCGGGCTTCGCCTTCTTGTTCTTCTTCTCGTCGTCGCTGTCGCTGTCGCTGTCCCAGCTGTCGGAGCTCTCCGTGTCGCTCTCGCTATCGCTGTTCTTCTTCACCAGGCTCGGCTTCTTCTTGGCCGCAGCCGCCGCTGTCGCCTTCGGCGCTGGTGCCTCCGTTGCCTGGACGGGCTGGGCAGCCGGCTCCGTGGTCTGCGCGACGGGCTCGGGTGACACCGCCGCCGGTGCCGCGTCCGTCGACGCAGCAGCTGGCTGCTCCGCCTTCTGGTCCACCACCACCACCTCCGCCTTCGCCTCCTGCTCAGGTTCGACCGCGGCGGCGGGCGTTGCGGGCTCGGCTTGGGGATGCTGCGGCTCGGCCGCGGCGGCGGGCTTCTCGCCTTCGGCCTTGGCGCCCTGCTGCGGCTTCTTCTTGTTCTTCTTATTCTTGCCATCGCTGTCGCTATCACGGTCGCTGTCCCAACCGTCCGAGCTCTCCGTGTCGCTCTCGCTGTCGCTGTTTTTCTTCACCAGCCCCGGCTTCTTCTTCGCGCCGGCGGGGCCCTTCTTTGGTGCCGTGGGCGCCGGCTTCAGTTCCTCCTCCGCCTCCTTCTCCTTGGGCGCGTCGATCACGATCGTGGGCACTATCGACTGCGACAGCGCCGCCTCCTCGGCCCGCCTCTTCTCCTCCTCAGCCGCAGCCACAGCCTCCGCCGTGGCCTTCGCCTCTTCGGCGGCCGCCTGCGCAGCGGCAGCTGTTGCGGCCTCGAGGACCTTGGCCTGCTCGTCGGCCTGCTTCGCCGCAGACGCCGGCGGCAGCGGCTTGGCAGTCGCCAGCGGCTTCTTCTTCGACTTCTTGTCGTCGTCATCGCTGTCACTGTCGCTGTCGCTGTCCCAGCCATCGGAGCTCTCCGTGTCGCTCTCACTGTCGCTGTTCTTCTTTAGCAGGCTCGGCTTCTTCTTCTTCGCCGCCGCCGCTGCAGTCTTCTTCTGCGCAGCCGCAGCCGCCGCAGTCGCCTGCTTGGCCTGCGCCTCGGCCTTCGCCCGTTCCTCCTCCTCCTCGGCCGCCTTCCTCCTCCGCTTCTCCTCCGCCTCGGTCGCGGCCTGTTCCCTCTCTTCTGCCTCCTTCGCTGCCGCTGCCGCCGCCGCTGCCTCGGCTTCAGCCGCGGCCCTCTTCTTGGCCTGCGCCTCGGCCTCGGCCTGAGCCGCCTTCGCCTCCTCTTCGGCGGCCAGCCGCAGCAGTAGCTCTCGCTCGGCCACCAGGGCCTGGGCCCGGGCTTCGTTGGTTTCTGTTGGCACGGGCTGGGGCTGCTGGAGCTGGAGCAGGAGGAGGTCGGCGGCCTTGGCGCGCCGGCGCGCCTCCTTCTCGCGCCGCTTCTGGGCCGCGCGGTCCTGCTCGGCCTGGCGCCGCTCTTCCTCGCGTCGCCGCTTCTCCTTCTCCTTCTCCTTGAGCTGCTTCTCGCGCTTCTTCTTGCGCTCCTCCTTCTCCTTGCTCGCCTTCTTGTGCCGCTTCTCCTCCTTCTTGATCGCCTTCTCGATATTCTGTCGGTCGTGCGAGTTGTGTTTTGTGTGAGTGTCGCGTGCGGTGGTGCGTGTGTGTGTGTGTGTGCGCGGTGCGGTGCGTGTCGTGTGACGTACGTCGAGATAGGTGGTGAGCTTCTTCTCGAGCGCGGAGATGTGCTTCTCGACGTTCTC
The DNA here is from genome assembly GCA_000826505.1 of Acanthamoeba pearcei. Lineage (NCBI taxonomy): Eukaryota > Discosea > Longamoebia > Acanthamoebidae > Acanthamoeba > Acanthamoeba pearcei. The sequence goes on from CDFJ01216443.1 coordinate 13,462, forward strand.
GACGCGCCCCTCGAGCTTGGTCTCGACGGCGGTCGAGCGGCTCGACGAGCTGGCCGCGAGTTCGATGAGCGACGCGTTGAGCGTGTTGTAGCGCTTCTCCATCGACTCGCCCAGCCGCGAGACGGTCTCGTCCGTCGTCTTCTGGAGGGCCGACGACATGGTCTCCACCCGCAGGATCAGCTCCTGCGCCTTCTCCTCGTCCTCCTCCTGCTTGGCTCCGAGGCACATCGCCTTCTGGTTGGGGATGAACGACAGGTCGTTCACCGCCAGCTGTGTGCGCACGACACGACACGACACGACACGACCCCAACGATATAACACGAGTGAGTGAGACCAATGCGCATCGCGCACGCGACCGCACACGCACGCGCGCGCACCTTTTCGGCGATGTACTGCTCGGGTCCGGTGTACTCGGTGGAGTCCTTGATGTTGAGGTGCACGCGGAAGTACAGGTAGTTCCACATGTTGTGGTCGTACTTCCAGTGCTTCTCGAATCCGGCTGCGCACCACGCGACACAGAAGAGGCGATGAACAACCGAGAAAAAAAAGAATTGAAGAAAGCAATTGCGAAAAGGACGATGTGGGCCGGGGATCTGATTACCTTCGGAGGCGCGGTCGAAGGTGATGTTGTCGATGCCGCAGATGAAGCAGTTGTTCTTGATGTCCGACTCGATCGTCTCCTCCCGATTACGCAACTCTGCGAGGTTGAGCGTCAGCCAGGCATTAATATTGATATTAATAATAAATTAGTGGAAAATGATTTTCGAGGAGGGAAGGGACGCGTACCGCCGAAGGTATCGATGATGATACCGAAGATGATGTTGAGGAGGATGACGATGACGACGAAGAAGAAGGTCGAGTCGTAGAGGATGCGGTAGGGCGTCTCCGGGTCGCCCCACATCGGCGGCTTCAGCAGATCGCCCACACCTCCTCCGCTCCTCAGACTGCCACAAGAGAAAAAAGTAAATTTAAATAGATAAATCATTATTTCAAGAACAAAAAAAAATAACAAATAACAAATAAAAAAACAATAAAAATACAAATAGAATATTAAGAGGAATAAGCATTTGACGGACCCGTAGTTGACGACGTTGACGAAGCACATGAGCATGGACTCGCAGATGAAGACGTCGTCCTGCACGAACTTGTCCCGGAAGAAGAGGAAGCCGAAGATCGTGTAGATGTAGATCACGATCAACGCCAAGATCGCCTGCGCGCGAGAAAAAAAAAAGGTTTGATTCGAAAGTCAGTCTCGATAGTGCGTGTGCGTGTGCGTGTGCGTGTGCGGTGGTGCGTGTGTGCGTGTGTGCGTGTGTGCGTGTGTGCGTGTGTGCGTGTGTGCGTGTGTGCGTGTGCGGTAATGTGCAAGAGGAGCGACGTACGGTGAGGATGATGGACTTGCCGTTCTGGGTGACGGACGAAATGACATACTTGAGCTCCTTGCTCCGCGCGCCGATGTCGAGCAGGTGGAAGGCGAAGAAGAACGGCGAGATCACCACGCCGCACACCGCGAACACCAGGTAGGCCAGGAAGTAGAAAATCGCCGACTTCCTCGCCGCCGACCTGTCGCCCGCACGACCTCAGTTCAGTTAAGGTGGCGCATTTAGGTGGTGGGTGGTGGGTGGTGGTGGTGGTGGTGGTGGTGGTGGTGGTGGTGGGCGTTACCATAGCTGGGGCAGGTCGAGGCCGCGCCACCATTTGGGCGATTGGCGGTTGTCCTCGTGGTTGTCGGCGCCGTTGTCCTTCTCCTTGCGGTTCTTGCGGTGCGCCACGGCCTGCTTCCAGGCGAGACGGAACCCGAACTCGTACTCGATGAACAGTAGAATCGCCGCGAGCCCTGTGAAACCACAAAAGAGAACGCGGTGTGTGCGTGTGCGTGTGCGTGTGCGTGTGCGTGTGCGTGTGCGTGTGCGTGTGCGGTGTTGGTTCGTGAGTGCGACAGGAGGGACGGTGAGGGCGAGGAGAGGCAACACACCTATTTGGCACACGCCAAAGAGAGTCAGAAGGGCCGAGATCATGGGCTCGACGGTGGGGTGCTGGACGTCGATGTGCACGACTGCGCCCTCCTCCGTTTCACCGTCTACCACGAGCTTGGGCGCCGTGAACGACCTGCGCCGACCGCAAGGCAATCATAAAAATAATAATAAGAAATGATAACACAAGAGAGAGACACGGGTTGAGCGAGCCGCACCAGACGATGAGCAGGTTGATGATGATGGTGAAGGCGAAGGACAGATTCTTGAGGAAGGTCTCGCCCTGCGACAGGTTGTTGAGGAACAGGTTGTCGGCGAGGCTGTCGCGGTGCATCATCTCCTGGATGAGACCATCGTTTTGGTCGAAAAAGTCCTCGATCTTGCTCGCCTGATTCTCTCTGTGGCCGCCAGCAGACACACGACAGGTGAGCAACACGACACGACGCACACTCGACACACAGACGCACGGACAGGGAGCGGGCACCTGTTGACGTTGTGAAGCAGATTCTTCTTGGACATGGGCGAGAGCTGCTTGCAGATGCGGGGCCGCTGGAAATAGATGCGCTCCAGCTTGTTGTCCCGCACGACCTCGATCGAGGCCGTGCCCTTGCGAAGGGCCAACGCACCATTACACCCCTCCAGCAGCCGATTCAGCTGCGCACACGGCACACACGATCGAGTCAGTGCACATGGCTTCACTCCGAACGAAGTAGGAGAAAGGCCACACGCACGTGTTTGTGGTTGTCCTTGTCATGGTCGGCCAGGGTCTTGATGAGGAAATAGTACAGGAAGGCCCGTTTGACGTCCTTGGCCTCCTCGTCCACTGTCGACAGATTCTGCTGCGTGATCTTGACCGGGAAGATCGTGTCCAGCGTCTTCTCCTGTTGTTCGTTGAGGTCGCGGTGGGCACGGAAAAGTTAAATAATTGGAATAATTAATAATAATAATGAAGTCGAGAAAGTACCATGACAGAGAAGTTGAGGGTCATGAGCATCTGGCGCGGGACCTTCGGGTTCTGGTTGCCCTCGAGCAGAGACAGGAGCGTGACGACGGCCTCCTTCTTGAGCTTGTTCACGTCCTTGCTGTGGCACAGCGGGTGGTCGTCCTGCGCCCGCCGCACACGACAATAGATCAGTACATCATTTGCTAAGCGGCGCGTGGGGTCGAGGTGCAAGTCTCACCGGAAGCGCCAGCACCCAGTTGGCGGACTCGACGAGCTTGGTGCGCATCAGCGCCACCTGATTCTCGGCGCATGGACCTTAAGGCAGCACACAACAACCGCTCCGAGAGGTCAGCGCACGAGCGCCTCACAACTTTGGAAAGCCAAGTCGCAAGGCCGTGCGTACCCTGACAGTATTCGGTGAGCGTGGTGAAGAGCTGGGTGGCTATCTTGATGTTGGTGGCATCGATCTCGCGCTCCACGGCCTCCAGGTAGGCCGCCGTCTCCGAAATCAGATCGTACGACTCGTTGCTCGTCTCCGTCTGGTACCGCAGGTAGTTCTGTATTTTTGGTGGTGGAAAACAAAGTTGAATTAAATAATCATTAACTATACAAATGCAATTAGAAAAAGAAAAGGAATTGGTTCATAAATGTAAAATAAGTATAAAAAAAAGAAGTGCCTGCATCTCGAGGTTGTGGCCTTCGCAGAGGAGCTGCAGGAATCGGAGGATTTTACGGATGAAACCGCTTTCGGGGTAGGTGCCCTCAGTTTGCTTGAGGTAGGCCAACAGCTCGTTGTCGATGCCGGCCCTGCACCACCACCACGATGACGATGGTGACGCTGATGAGACACCATCATCGCACGCAGCACAAGTCTCTTCCGACGTACCCGAACTTGTCGTTCCTGAAGAGGATGGCGTTGGCTTCGGTCCTCTGGTGTTCCTGCGCCCGCTTCCGCTCAAGCAGCCTGAAGTAGAACTGCTGCTTTTCTGCAAGGAGACACCAACGAGTGAGCATTTCCCGTCGTGTGTGTCGTGTGTGTCGTGTGTGTCGTGTGTGCCGTGTGTGTGTCGTGTGTGTGTGTGTGTGTGTGTGTGTGTGTGTCGTGTGTGTGTCGTGTGTGTGTCGTGTGTGTGTCGTGAGTGTGTCGTGTGTGTGTCGTGAGTGTGTCGTGTGTGTCGTGTGTGTGTGTCGTGTGTGTGTGTCGTGTGTGTGTGTCGTGTGTGTGTGTCGTGTGTGTGTG
>CDFJ01216443.1:17667-33096 GCA_000826505.1 Acanthamoeba pearcei
GTGTGTCGTGTGTGTGTGTCGTGTGTGTGTGTCGTGTGTGTGTGTCGTGTGTGTGTGTGTGTGTGTGTGTGTGTGTGTGTGTGTGTGTGTGTGTGTGTGTGTGTGTGTGTGTGTGTGTGTGTGTGTGTGTGTGTGTGTGTGTGTGTGTGTGTGTGTGTGTGTGTGTGTGTGTCGTGTTGCGCGCCGTACCTTTGATTTCGATGATGGACCGCCGGATGCGGGAGCGGATCTCGGGGAAGAAGCCCTCCTCCTGCCCGTTGATGAAGCACTGGAGCATGTACCGCTGCACCTCTTCGTTACCGCCGTGCAGAATGGCGATACCCAGCTTCAGCGCCTGGTGGTACACCCGGTCTTCATTTTGTGACGACGATATCAAGTGGAGAATCTGTCATACACGCCCAAAAGTCAGCCTCGTGTCATGTCATGTGTGTGTGTGTGTGTGTGTTGACACGTGTTGTACATACCAGATCGGTGGCGCCCATGTTGTTGAGCTTGTTCTGCATGTTGACCAACGACTGCACGTCCTTGTTCTTGGACTTCAGCGCGTCCGCGAGCGGCTTTTCCAGCAGAATGTTGAGCGTGCGCAGCGTCACCCAGGTCAGCTCCTGCTGCGTGCCCGAATCACAGTTCCTGCGTTTTGTTGTGTGTGTGTGTGTGTGTGTGTGTGTGTGTGTGTGTGTGTGTTATTGCGTGTGAGCAAGCGGAGGCCCACGGTCTAATGATTGAGTTGGGTAGCACACGCACTTGAGCAGCTCAATGAGCTTCTTGGTGAAGGTGTCGAGGTGCTTGCGGAAGATCTGCGCCAAGTTCTGCAGCTCCTGTTCGATGCCGAATATCTTCTTCTCCTTGCTGTGCACGCCGACATGCGTCAGTGAACCGACAAACCTTGAATTGAAGAGAAAGAGAAAGAGCCGACGTACAAATACTTGACGAACTGCTGGATGCCTTGGATGACCTTCTCCTCCTGCGACGTGTCGACCGCGACGACAGACACCTTGGTCTCCTTCTCCGGAGGCGATTCAATGAGCACGCGCCACTCCTTGGAGGCCTTGTCCGTCTGGTACATGGATTGACATATTCACAATCAGTTCTATTGTTCAGGTGTCGTGTCGTGTCGTGTCGTGTGTCGCACCTTATCAGGATCGGTGCCGCGAATGTTGACCTCGGGCCGGTTCATGGCGTCGATACACTTGCCCACCTCCACACGCTGAGCGTGGGTCAGTCCCTTGGCGTAGAAGAGCTGCGTGAGGCCGTCCACCATGTAGTCCGCCACCACCTTGTGGCGTCTGGTGAGGGAGAGAGCCAATCGACTGACAGTCAGCCGGACACGCTCGTCGTGGTGTGCGGTGGTGCATGTTGCGTGTTGCGTGAGTTGGTGAACCGTACATGGTGGCGTCCTTGCGGTTGTAGTACTTGCCAAAGTAGTTCACAAGGAACGGGATGATGCCGGTCACCACGTAGTCGAGCGCACCTTCGTCGCGCTCTCTACGATAACAGGAGGGAGGAACCACAGATCAGCTCGACTGGCGCACAGGAATGTAGGGAATGACAACTCGGATCGAGTGTGGTACCCTTGGTTGAGCAGGTTGGTGAGGTCGATGAACTCCTTGGTGTAGTGCTCGGAGAAGATCGTCCACAGCTGAGGGTCCAGCTCGATCGCATTCTTGGGCTTCTGGGTGAGGAAGTACACCTGCGCGCAAAAAAAAGAGACAATAAAATAAGTTTATTTTATTTTCAAAATATAAATAAGAACAAGAAAAAATAACAAACAGATAAGATGAATTAAAAAAACTATTACAAGAAATGAATAATAAGACCACAGGTGATGAGGAGTACCTCCTCCAGGAAATTGGTGAACGTTTTCTTGATGCTCCGCAGGTTTACGGGGTCGGTCAGCTGGCGCTTGATCTGGCCCATGGAGTAGAGCGACTGGCAGCGGACCTCCGCCTTCATTACATGAGCAAGTGAGAATTGGTCGACGACAACGCACACATGACGCACACTGCGGATACGCCGGCGTACCTCGTAGATCTTGCCCAGCGAGCACTTGGTGATCAGTTCGATCTGCTTGCAGTGGAACTTGAGCATGGAGTCCTCCTTCTCGTAGTTTCTCTTCTTGATCAACGAATTCCTGTTGGGCGAGGATCAATGTTAGCACTAGCACGCGACACACACGAGAGAGCTCGGCTGCAGGCGACTTTGCTCACCTGTATTCGATGCTCTCCGGGTCGTTGAAGAGCACCAGCGTGGTCTGCTGCTTCTCCATCAGCATCTTGAGCACCAGGTTCTGATTCCTGCGGAGCGGAATGTCGTTCGGCATGATCAACGTCTGCATAATAATAATAATAATTAGATAAAAATAAATAAAGGAGTTAGTTTGCTAAAACGGGGAAATGTGGCGGGCTGTGGCCTCAGGCGGGCGGGGCAGGAGGGCTGTACCATGAGGACTTGTATGTATCGGGGCAGCTTGTTGGTTTCGATGGCGTTGACGATCTTGCGGATCTGGACTTCGGTGATCTGCGAGCAGAGCGCGCGGTTGTTGTGGAACATCTCGTTGATCGTCACCGCCACGTAGAGGTCCTGTTGCCACCACCAGGTCAGTTTAAGCTGACGACCATCATCCAAACCAACGTGAAGGGAGACCGGCTCTCGTGCGAGTGTTGGCACGATCGATCGATGCATACCTTGCCCATCATCTTCAGGAAGAAATCCAGGTACTCGAACAGGGCGCCCTGGTTGTCCGCGTTGTCTTTGCAGAACTGGTTGCGACACCAGACCGGTCGGGCCAAGACCAATGTTGTCAGCAGACGAGCACCACGCACACATTCATCGAATTACGGAGATCAGCACGCAGAGAGAGGCAGGGAAAAAAGCGATACCGCGGCGAGGAACTGGAAGACGGAGAAGAAGAGGGGCTTGTTGAAGGGCAGGTGAAGCAGCTCGATGGCCACCTTGTGCGCCTCCAAATTCTTCAAGATGCGCTGGTTGTGCACGTTCACGTTGTTGCCCTTGACGCAGAGCCTCGCGAACTTGTCGATGATGGGCACGATCAGCGAATCCGACCCGTTCTTCTCCAGGAAGGATTTGAGGTCGTCCATTTTTTGCGCCACCTGTACCGCAAACATGGCCACGACTCGTGAGTGAGCGACCACATGTAAGGCGCCAACCTCGATCGATGTTGTGCTGTGTGTCGCAAACGTACGAATTGGAATGTCTTGACGTTCTTGTCGGTCACCAGGATCTGCACTTGCTGCAGCTCCGTGAGCAGCTCGAAGCGTTGGCTATTGGCGTTCATGTGCAAAGTCAGAATCACACCCACACGCATCACCCACAACGCATAGGTTTCCCGTCCAAGGGGGGGGGTGCGCACCTGAATTGGCGCACGAGCAGGTTGCCGGCAGCCAGCGAGAGCGGAGTGTAGTCGCACATGACCATGTACCGCAGCGTCCGCTCCAGAATGTCGGACTGCTGGCCGCCCCGCTCCGACTCACCCAGGAAATCACTCCAAACCTGCACCACACGGGTGTGAGCCATCAGTCAGTACCAAATAAAAAGATCAAAAGAAAAAGAAATTTGGAAAAAAGAGCCAGGCAGTACCTTGGAGGCCTCGTCGATCTTTTCCTCGGTGGCCTTGCTGATCTTGGTGAGATCGGTCGGGACCCCTGATCCTGTCGACACATAAGGATGAAATGGTCAGCATCGCCCAATCAGGGATGTGTGGTGTGTGTCGACTACATACCGTCCATCTGCTTGCGCAGGATGATCAGCAGCTCGGTCAAGCGGCGGTCGAGGCGCAGATTGAAGAACATGTCCATGAGCGAGCACAGGTTGTACTTGGTCTTCATGATCCAGATGGTGCGATCGTCCTGCTTGAACAGCGGGTTCTGTTCGCCCTCTGGTAGTGACGACGTTAGCAAAACACCGTTTTTATGAATGCGAGGAATGCTGCTGCGAGAGGGAAGATCTGTGGTTACCTGAAACTTCGGTGGAGGGATCGAGGAGAGCGAGAATGGAGACGATGAGATCCCGCAGCGTGTCTTCCGACTGCATCCAGAACCCGAGCTCGAACATCCGCTTCATGAGTACCACCATCTGTTTTGCGAGAGAGCGAAACGAACTCGAGCGATCAGCGAGGGTCCGCACGAGGCGCGGCTCACCGAAGGGTGTAAAGGGGTGGTACCGCAAGGGTCAGCTTGTTGTGGGTGATGGCGTTGACCGACTGAGCGGAGTTGTCGGCGATGTAGTAGCCCACGTACTTGCACAGATCGGATCGGGCCTGGCGCGAGTCGCGCGTGCTCGCGTCCTCGAACCCGCCCAGCTGCGGCTTCTGCTCCAGGTCGGACCACACGCGCGTGTAGTTGACGAGCGTGATCGACTTGTAGGGCTCCACGTCCACGTAGAGGTGCTGCATCAGCAGGCAGAACGAGGCGCGCAGCGTGAAGGGCAGGTCCGGGTTGGTCATGCACCGCAGCACCAGCGGGTAGGTCATCACCCGCGAGATCTTGGTGCTCGCGAAGTTGTTCCGGCCCTACAACACAGTTGGCAGTTACGTGCGCGTTAAGCGATGCATGCGCCGAGGCCACCCAACGGAGCGGAGGAGTCAATGATGCGTACCAGGCAGAGGTTGGACAGCAGCTTGATGGTCCTGGTGAAGTAGATCTGCTTGTCGTCGCGCTTCTCGCCCTCGTTCATGAACTCCTCGATGGGCGTCCACGGTTCGCGGCTGGAAGGCTGCACCATGACCTCGCCCGTCTCTTCGATCATCTGCCATTCGCGATCGGGTATAATGAGTTGTGTGTCATGTGTCGTGTGTGTCGTGTGTCGTATGTGTCGTGTGTGTCGTGTGTGTCGTGTGTGTCGTGTGTGTCGTGTGTGTCGTGTGTGTCGTGTGTGTCGTGTGCGTGTGCGGTATTACCTTGATGCTGATAAGCAGGTCGTGGTTCTCGACGATGAGCCGCTCGCAGATGAAGTTCTGGTTCTTCATCAAGGGCTCGTCGCCGCAGCGACACAGGATGGACAGGAACTTGATGTAGCTCGACTTACGGCCCGTGTTACGGAGGCGGAAGATGAAGAACAGCACCTGGTCGTCGGCGATGTTCTTCAGCAGATTGTAGTTGTCGCGGAACAGCTCCATCAACGTGTCCGTGCAGGGAGGGAACGTCATCTGGCCACGCAATCGCACGTCAGCCCCTGCGTAATGCGACACACACCGCACCACCGCACCACCGCACACGCCAGAAATGGTGGTGTACCCGCTTCTGGAAGTAGTTGACGTATTTGCTCATGGCCATGCGGTTGGTGGGATTCTTCTTGAGGATCTGCTTGAGCAGCTTGTAGGCGTGCTGGGCGATGATGAAGAGGGTGTAGTTCTCCGCCCGCTCGTAGGCCTTGCGCTGGATGGCCTTCTGGCTGAAGGTCTGCTGCAGCAGGTGCATCATGATCGCAATCACCTATGGAGTCCAACCGACGACGTGTGGTCAGGTAACGGTGGTCACGCACCAACGGAAGAGCCAAGACGGATGGGGGTACGTGTTGTTCGCGGAGCAGGTCCTGGCTGGCCGGAATGGGAATGCCCTCGCGCGACAGCACGTCATCATCGCCGGTCGAGGAAATGGTGCACGAGATGATGAGGTCCTTGAGCACGCCGATGACTCGCTTGGTGTCCATGGCCAGAATGCCTTTCGAGACCGTGAGCCCGGTCTTGGTGAAGTCCATCTTCTCGCCCTGTGCGAGCTGTGCGTGCCGACGATTGCGGACGTGGTAAGCGCCCACCGCGTTGGGTTGCACAATCGAAGAGCGAATGGGTGGTTCACGCGAGTACCTTGGCCACACACTGCTTCAGAATGGCCACCTGACCCACTGCGCGGAGCAGGTTGTCGATCTCCTCGCGCGAGGCAGGCACCACCGCAAAGGCGTCCTCGTCGAGGCGCTCCTCGCGACCGATCAACTGTATTCGCAGACGAGCGCACCGGTGAGTCCAAGCCAAGAATTGGGGGGGGGAACACTGGCGACGGTAATCATCGTGGAGAGACAAACCTTCATCCTGTTCTTCTCCTGTGCTTCTTTGCAGGCGTGCAGGTAGCACTTGGTGTTGACATGACGAATGCGCATGTACGATTCCAGCTTGACCCGCTTATCCGTATCCTGTTGACGGTCGAACCCGGATCGCGCGCAGTAATATTAGCAATATATAGGGCGCGGTGCAAGCTTGGGCCTTTGGCTGCGTACAATGGTGGCACCCAGTGGATGAACGGTGAAGAGCGTGGCAGAGCTGCTGAACTCCTTGACCGTGGTGAATGTGCACTCGACCAGCTCCTCTTCCTCTTCGTCACTCGCGCTGCCCAGGCTGGTACGGTGTACACAATACCAAACGCACAGCGGATCAGCATCAGCACGCGCTGACGCCTGGTAGAGGGAAGCATCTAATGTGCTGCGGTACCTCAGTCCCATGCGCCGCTTGAGCTGCGGTACGTTGAGCTTCAGCATTCCGCCCGCGCCGCTCTCGTCTTTGTCCCTCCGGCGTAGGGAGATGGGACTCGCGTTCTTCTCCTTCGGCTTGGGATACGCCGCCAAATAGTGACCGGTCGCGATGTGTTTGAATCTTGTGGTAAACAGAAGATAAGTCCAAGAAAGAGTGTTGCATGACACGCGCATGGAAGATATAAGATGTAAGCACCTGTAGAATGTCTCGTATTGGACGACGCCGCCGCGGTTGGGCCTGTCCAGTTCGATCTGCCACAGGGCGTTGGAGTTCTGCGGAGCCTTCTTCGCGTCGTCCGACAGCTGTCCCGAACCCGCGAACAGCTGCAAGTAGACTGCACATTCCAACGAATAGAAAAACAAGAAAAAAATGAATAATGACGTAATATTGCAACATAGAAAAGCAGAGAGACGTGTGAGTCGGTGGTGAGCTGCTCATCATACCCTCGTCCTTCTGTGGGTCGGGTGTGGCGGTGGGCTTTTCCTTCTCGGCGTCCTCGTCGACAAAGTCGTCATCGGGCAGCTCGTTGGTGAGATAGCCCTCGGCCTCCTTGTGGAACATGCGGATAACGTCGCCGGCCTTGAGGAACGAGTCGGACTCGGGCACGAAGGGGGCGAAGGGGATCACGCGCCAGCTGCTCTTCTCGGTCGTGGCGTTGACCTCGCGCTTCTGGTACATGGTCTCCTTGCTCACGTGCAGGAAGATGGAGTTGTAACACTTGGACTCCAAAATGATTTGATCTCCCAAGTGAATCTGCAAAATCGAAATCGAAATCGCACACGCACACGCACCACCGCACACGCACCACCGCACACGCACACGCACACGCACACAAGGCCCAACCACATGACACGACAATACGGTGAGAGCTGGCCAAAGGGCAGGGACGGGGCGGAGCAGTGGCGTACGTTCTCGCCTTCGGCCATGGTCTTGAAGCGAGGGAGGAGGGTGAACCAGGATCCCTCGTTGCCCATGGGGTCCAGGTACACGCGCAGGCAATGTGTCTCGATTTCGGCGATCTCCTTGGATGTCACGGTGACAAACTTGTTGCTCTTGACGTGCAGCAGTTGCACGGTCTGGCCGTAGGAGAGTGTGTTGCCCGCGAGCCGGCCGAACTCGGCGTGATTCTCGCTCTCCTCCTCCACTTCGTGTTTCTGGTCGTGGCACGCGAGATGTGAGCACTCACACTTGACAAGCTCGTCCAGCGACGAGAGGCAGGGAACAGGCGGTACCTTGAGCTGAAGCAGTTTCTTCTCGAGGTGCACGGCTTCGGGGTCGGGATCGAACTGGCGCGAGCCGATGGACGCACGCGTGCGGCTCACCGCGTCGAGCTGATCGTTCAGCGCCGTGTGCGCATCGTACTTGTTGCGTGGACAGATCCTGAAAACGCAGTCTTCATGATGGGGCACAGCACACGCTAGAATCAGCACTTCGTGCGCTCTCGTGCGGCGCGTGTGCGGTGGTGCACGTGTGCGTGCGGTTGCGCGCACAAAGCAAGTCAAAGTGTGTACCAGAGAAGTGGTCTGGGATGCGCTTGTCTTGCCCGATGGTCGAGATCTGACAGTCGCTGTCGATGAATCTGTGCACGCGCCACACAATTTGATTTCATTAGATTTAATCTCAATATTTTTTAGATTAAAAAAACATAATAAATGGGCCAAGTAGCGCCATCAATGAAGTACCCTTCAGAGGACACGTAGCCGTTGCCTTCGATGGAAAAGAGGGAGATGCTGTCGCCAATGCGCAGGATGGTCTCTTCGGGCTTCATGTTCTCCAAATCGAAGAGATGATCCTTCGGCTTGAGGGATCTCTTCAGCTTCGCGCCCGCGAGAGCAAAATTGGTTGCCGCCATCCATGGCGAGGCAGCCATAGGCGAGGCACCGGTGGATGGGACCACCTTCCCCGGGGGCGCCAACAACATCCTTCCTTCAATTCAAGAAACCTATTAATCACAAAAAAGAATTAAAATCTAATGTGGAAAGTGCAGTCTGTGATATATTAGGTTTAAAGGTGGCTACTGCTACCTTTGTAGGCAACTGGTGATGGGAACGAAGGAATGGATAGCAAGATGAGGGCTGGGCTCTGGTCCCCTTTCCCTAAAAGTCATATAGGAGGAATGCGTGGAATGCCACACAGGGCGGCATTGGATTTTGCTCCCCAGACAGAACTCAGAGGCCCATGAAGAGGAGACTGCCCTGTTCGTCTTCGCTGTCGGCCTGCTCGTCGTCGCCCTCAGCGGCCTCCTCGTCACCTTTGCTGTCGCAGTCATCGTCGTCGTGGTCGTCCTCATCAGGCAGATCGAGCCAGGTGATGCGCCGCTGCTCTTCCGCGCACAGCTTGACAAAGTCGACCCACTTGGGGTCCTGCTCTCGAGGTACCGGGTCTGCATTCATCATTGGCATGTGCCACGACCGTCAATTCCAGGGGCCAACCAACTTGCACGCACACGTTCGCACCTGGAGTCGGTTGGGCGGGTTCCGGAGAAGACTGTTGGTGCCAAGTGGGCGGTTGAAAAATGACGGTCACGTTGTTCTCTTGCATGATCTGATGCCGCATCACCCAGAGGAGCGTCAGCCAACGCCCGAAACACGACACAAAGCGCAGAGGTTGACAACCTTGAGGCACAGAGGGTATGTGCCACCCCACAGCTTGGTGAGATTGAGCAGACGCAGGTGCGGGAGCCGCTTGGGCAGCGTATCGAACCAGCCATCTGCAGCTGCCCCCCTGAACCCCGCGTGTTGGCCCTGCGTGTGCGCGCGCGTGAGTTGTTAATCAGAACACACCCTTCGGCGACTGTAGGGTGTAAACCTGGACGACGTCAGTGAATGAGAGATCAAGCGAGGTGATCGAGGCCGGCAGGAACGCCAGCTGCCAGTCCGTCGGGTTGGCGAAGTGGGGCATTTTGGACAACGACAGCGACTTGAGACCCGACGGGAGGTTCCTGGTGGCGACAAGGTCGCGTGTGGTGGTTGTGGTATCAGTCAGGGCGGCGCTCACAAAGCTCGATGTGAAGAGGCAATGGCGATTGCGCACACGAAAAAACGCACCACACGTAAATCTTGTGGTAGGAGTAGTATGCTTGATAGTGGAGCGCAGCGCCATCCGCACGAAGCGTCTGCAGGCGCGGAAGACACGCGTCCATGTCCACTGGGACTGGCCACATGGTGCAACGCGAGATGTCCAGGCTCTCCAACGTCGTCGGCATCCCTTCAACGTTCGCCCAACTACCGTCAGGGCGCCAAGGAAGTGCAGAAAAGGAAGTGGCACACGGGGTGTGTTGTTGCGTACCATAGAGGAGGGCGAGAGACAGGTGCGCGCCGGTGAGCTTGAGCTCACGCAGAGCCGGCGGCCACAGCATTCGGGGCACGGACAGTCCGCAGTTGCTGCGGCCGAAGTGGCAATCGGCAGTACCTGCATTCGCTCGGCAAACAATAGCATGAGGAAAACCACTCGAGCTTAACTACACCCTTGGGGGGGGGGGCATTGCGCACCTAGTTCTTTCTCGGAGAAGGATCCCGAGCAATTAGACAGGTCGAGAACTTCCACGCTGGCCGGCAATGCCTGCATTGGAACTGATCAGCAAAACAAAAACGCTGAATAGAAGAGCTTGGAACAAAAATAACAAAAATGGTGAAACCTGGACGTGGCGGGCGGAGAGGCCGGTGATGCCAGCAAGCCTGAGGTCGCACAGTGAGCTGAGCGCGTTCAATGCGCGGAGACCGGAGCCGGTGACTTGCGTGTGGCTGAGATCTAAGCGCGTGAGGCCCACTGGCAGTCGGCCCAGTCCTGGTCGATGCACACCACGCCCACGCCCACGCCCACGCCCACGCCCACGCCCACGCCCACGCCCACGCCCACGCCCACGCCCCATCGATTTGTCAAATGTTATGGAGCGGTTTAGGGAATGAGTGCGTGGTGGGTACCACGGTTGGTGATGGAGGTGTAGCTCAGGTCCAGGCCCTCCAGCGCCTCCGGCAAGTGACCCATCAGCTGACCTCAGATAAAGGGAAGCGTCGTGAGGCGATCAAATTGGTTATGGTTGATTGATGATCAGGAGAACCAAAGGTACGCGTACGGCATCAGGGAACGCGTCCCATGAGGAGAGTGCCAGCGACTCGAGGGCCGGCAAAGTCGCAGCAAACGCCAACGCCTGCCGCATGCTGCTTCGCCGCGTGAACAGGCCTGGCCACACGCAGAACCATAAATGAATTTTTTAATTGAAAAAAATTGAATGAAAACAGAGAAAATAGCCCTGGAAATGGATCAGATATGAGGGGGAGTTACCGAGGGGGGTGAAGGTGTGGTGGCGCACTTTGGCGAAGGCGTGCGAGCGCAGGGTCCAGCACGTGGTGCTCAGGCGGGCGAGGTCGGCCGTGCCCAGGTATTCGCACACCATGGCCCACAGCTCCGCCGGCAACCAACACATCAACTCGTCGTCGTTATCGTGGGACGCCACCCTTGTGTCACTCTCCTCCTTGGTCCTGCCTGCCATCTTCTTCGTCTTCTCTCTTTTTTCTTCTTTTTTTTTTTTTTTCAACTCGCTGCCGCTCGCGCAATAGAAACCGTTTCGTGCAAGTGGACTCCATGGCCCGTCAGCTCCGCCAGCAACCAACAATACGGAGTGGAGATCTGCCTTTTTTCTGTTCACCGGTGAGAGGACTTCACAGGCCCATGAAGAGGAGACTGCCCTGTTCTTCTTCATCATCATCGTCGTTGTCATCGTCTTTGTTGTCGTGGTCAGCCTCGTCAGCATCGCCCTCATTGTGGTCGTGGTCGGCCTCGCCAGGCAGCTCGCGCCAGGTGATGCGCCGCTGCTCTTCCGCGCACAGCTTGACAAAGGCAACCCACTTGGGGTCTTGCTCCCTGGGAACTGGATCTGCATTCACCAAAAGATGTCAAGGGTTTTACAAGCAAAATCTGCTCAAATGACACACAACACACACACACACACACACAACACACGCACACGCACACAACTTTGGAAGCTGTCGAACCTGAGATCTGACCAACTCCTGGCTGGTAGTAGGAGGGATAGTGGTTGTCAAAAATGACCGTCACGTTATTCTCTTTCATAATCTGCCACACCACCCTACGTGTCAGCCACTCAACCGCACATGGCCACACGCCCACACGCCCACAACCTCTAGGCACTGAGGGTTTCCACAAGGCCACGGCATGGTGAGATTGAGCAGGCGTAGGTGCGGGAGCCGCTTGGGAAGCGTGTGGAACCAGCCAGCCGAGCTGTGGCTGACGTGCGAGTATTGGTCCTGCAACACCCACCACCCCAAGCAACAGCGCTTGTGTGACCAACCAACCAAACCACCCGGAACTCCCCCCCGGGGGGGGGCAAGATGTCAGGGGTACCTGGATGAGCGGGGTTCGGGAGATGTCGAGCGAGGTGATCGAGGCCGGCAGGAACGCTAGTGGCCGGTCGGTGGGGCTATCGAGGGGCATACCCGCCAGTGATAGCAATTTGAGACCCGACGGTAGACTCCACATAGCGGTGTGGCGGTACAGGTGGTATGCACACAAGTCGAGCCCAGCATTATCTGCGCGAAACGTCTGCAGGCGTGGAAGACACGCGTCCATGTCCACCGGTACTGGCCTCAGAATGCAATGGGAGATGTCGAGGCTCTCCAGCGTCGTCGGCATTCCTGCAACGTTCGCGTGTTTTCAATCACCATCAATCAGCATTGGCGCATTGGCCTCTGGGACGGGAGCGCAAAAGGGACGGGATGGGATGCGCACCGTAGAGCAGGCCGAGAGACAGGCGGACGCCGCCCAGCTTGAGCTCACGCAGCGCCGGGGGCCACGGCACGCGGGGTAGGGTCAGGGCTGGTGTGGCAGGATTGTCAGCTGGGTCACCAAGGAGTTCTTGCTTGGCGAAGGGACCCGAGCAATTTGCGAGGTCGAGCACTTCCACGCTGGCCGGTAACCCCTATTCGTTGAGCAGCCGCTCAGCAAGCTTGAACTTATTATATTATTGATATATTATTATTCCTTATTATTCATTATTATTGGGTATGAGAAAAGATTGACCTGGAGGTGTCGGGCGGAGAGGCCGGAGATGTTGGTGAGCGTGAGGTCGCGCAGTGAACTGAGCCGACTCAAAGCGCGGAGACTGGTGCTGGCGACGTGAGTCCCGCTGAGATCCAAGCGCGTGAGGCCCACCGGCAGTCGAGCCACTCCTTATTGGCCCAACACACACGCACCACACGTGTTAGAATGATGCCGATGTGATGAGACGCCACGATGAGTGCGTGGTGGGTACCACGGTTGGTGATGGCGGTGTAGCTCAGGTCCAAGCCCTCCAGCGCCTCCGGCAAGTGACCCACCAGCTGACCTCAGTGCCGGGAGAGAGCCACGTTAGCAGAGGCGCTGATGTTGTGCCAACCAATCGTCCGTGTTGACCAACCACGACCACGTACCGCATCGGGAAAAGAGTCCCAGGCGGAGAGTGAGAGCGATTCGAGGCTCGGCAAGGTCGCTACAAACGCCAACGCCCGCCGCATGATGTTTCGGCTGGTGACCAGTCCTTTTTATGAATTGATAATTAATTAATTAAAAAAATTAATAAAATTGGATGTGGGGGGGTACCGAGGGGGGTGAAGGTGTGGTGGCGCACTCTGGCGAAGGCGTGCGAGCGCAGAGTCCAGCACGTGGTGCTCAGGCGGGCGAGGTCGGCCGTGCCCAGGTATTCGCATACCATGGCCCACAGCTCCGCCGGCAACCAACACAACCCCGCCACCTCCGCGTCCTCGTCGTCACAGTTGCCGCCGTCGTGGTGGTACGCCGCCACCTCACCCTCATTGACATCTTCCGTCTTCTTCATCTTCTGGTCAACCTTTTTATCAAAATTAACCAACGAAGCAGCAACTGGTCAGGCCCGGGTCTTGCGGGTGAAGGTGCACAGGCGCATGGGCTCGTCGGGGCTTTGGTCATCGGAGGCTGATCTTGGCGCGGTGGTGGCGTGGGGCGGGAGGTGCATGGCCACGCTGCAGTCGAATCCGTGGGCGGCGGCCACCTCGGGCAGGCGGTCGTCGAGCCGCTTGCCTCGCGAGCTGTAGAGCACCAGGAAGTGGGCGTCGGCGGTGTGCGCCAGCAGGCCCTGCACCACCGTAAACAGCGCCGGCAGTGCCTCAAACGAGTAGCTTTGTGCGTGATGAGGTGACGAAGACGAAGGTGACGATGAGAACCAGAATCAAGCAACATGTGAAAGGCAAGGAATGATGCACATACATGATGTCGGAGCCCTGTGGCGAATGTAGCGGTGCATATTGTTTGGAATGTCAGGAATGTTACGATAATGCGGTGTGGGACATGGACGTGCGTACCACGATGACGTCAAACGACGAGCAGCCGTGCTTGGCCTTCCACGCGTCCAAGTCCTCGGTCCAGTCCAGCGAGCAGCATCGCACCCGGCTCGCCTCTGTTGTCTGATGAGTTGCGCGAATGCGGGGAATTTGGGTGGTTTGGGACGCGGGCACCTGGGAGGGCGTCCTTGTTGGCTTGGAGGTTCTCCTCGATCATGGAGATGACCTCCTCCTCGCCGTCGGTGATCAGCACTTGACCACAGAAGAGCGAAGCCACGAGGCCCACCAGCCCTACACAGAAGCCCACAATTGTTTGTAAGCAGAGGGTGAGTGAGCGACGCGAGAGTGAAGCGATGCGGCGATGTACCAACGCCCGCGCCCAGCTCGAGCACAGTCTTGCCGCGCCACTTGTCCGGTTCGGTAGCGATCAGCTGCGCCTGCCACAACCCACAACCCGCACACGCACGCGCAGGCACAATCAACACAACATGCCGCTACACGTCCCCTGGGATGGGCTGCCCATCCAGCACGCACCAGAGCTTCGGCCGCGGGCCACAGCATCAGCCCCGTCAGGTCTGAGCTGCCGTCGAGGATGCCAGCTGGACGTTTGCGCGCGTCAGGTCAGCGCTCACAGAGGAAAAAGCTTTGAAGGGAGTAGTACCAGCGTCGCAGGGTGCGAGCTGCTCCACGCGAGCGATGTGGAGGGAAGTCACGCGCCCCTCGTGCGGCACCTTCAACACCACATGCCCGCTCTCCGCATAGCTGTTAATTTGATTAATCAACAAAATTGATGGAGATGAATTATTTAAAAACATAAATTATCTAAAATCAAAGCTCGTGGCCACCTGGACGAAGAGATGAGGAAGCGAGGGCACGCACCTCTGCATCTCCACCTGCAGCTCGCCCAAAAAAGAAAATAGAAAAAAAAAGTTTTGTTTATTATTATTGATTTCTTTTGACAATGTGCCGAATGGCTGTGTTTCCATTGGTGAGGGTTGGCTGCTTCAAGTCAGAAGTTCATCAATTCAACTTCTTGACTCTGTTCCTCCTTGACCCAAAGAGGTCAGCACTCCATCACCATCCAGCCCAGATCCTCTTAGGATGGCTGCATCTCACCTCCGCAAGAAGGGATGGAGAAAGAATGTGTTTGAGGTCGCGCACGCAATCGTTTCAATCAAGAGTGAGCCCAAATGCAGCGGCCCACTGCGTCACCTCCCTGCGCCGTTTGGACATCCGGATGGTGCTGGCCTGCCACGGACAGCCGTTGGCGCGAGCCCACTTCACGACCTCCAGGTGGCCGTGCAGCGCGGCGTAGGTGCACGTCCGCGCGTCCCACGGGCAGCCCTTGGCCCGCAGCCACTGGACCACCGCCAGATGCCCTCCGCTCGCCGCCGCCGAACACGTCTTTTCGTCCCACGGCCCGTTCTCGGAGCAGGCGGCCTGCAGCAGGCCCAGATCGCCCCGACTCGCCGCCGCGCGCGATGCCCGGACGTCCCACGGCCAGCCGCCGTGGCCGAGGGCCCACCGCAGCACGTCGGCGCCGCCGCGCTGCACGATGCTGGCCCACGTGTGGTTGCCCCACGGGCAGCCGTTGGCGGTCGCCCACTTCAGGGCCTCGAGCTGGCCACCCTCAGC
>CDFJ01216474.1:3248-13991 GCA_000826505.1 Acanthamoeba pearcei
CCCCCCCCCCTCAATTGGGACGCTGCTCCCTCTGACTTGACTTGGCTTCCTTTGCTCACCACCGGCCGCGATCAGTGCTTACCAGGTTCCCCTTCATCGTGGGCCTGGACGAGGGCAACGTTACGGTGATGCGGGAAGCCGAGTCCAACGCTGGCCTGCATGAGTTCGTGAACACCGGCTGGGCGCAGCGTGGACCGGGCGAGCCGCTGCCCCCTCACCCCAACCCCTACTACCTCCGCTACAAGGTGCTCCACTGCCCCCTCATTGAGTGAATGGAAAAGAAAGTGGGCCGCGAGGCTGACTTTGGTGGGGGGGGGCACGCAACAGAGGTTCATGAATGGGTTGGAGCAGGTCCTCCAAATGCCGGTCTACCACTTGGCCCCCACCATCGCGGTCTGTGCCACTCTCTTGGTGCTGCTCACTTGCTACTCCCTGTGTGGGACATCAGGATGCAGCGACCAGCAAGAGACGACCAGCAAGAGACACTCTAAGCCAGCAGCCCTTCCTCCAAAGAAAAAGGCACAAAAGAACAAAGCCAGGCCAAAAGTGGAGTAAGTGCCTGCTGGCTTTTGCATTAAGGTGAGTTTTCCATACCTAAGCAAATATGGCTGTATCAGGTAAAAATAAAAAGATTTAACCTAAAAAACTGGAAGAACTGGACTTCCAGAAATGGATTTTTTATTGTTTTTAAATGCATTTTCGATGTGGGAGTTTTTCAAAGTTTTTGATCCCCAAATGTTAGCAATCTGTTTTCTATTCTCTTATCTTTATGCAAAAGGGAGCAGGAAAGAAGGTGTCAGAAATAATAACAATGTTCAATGGAAATAGAAGGGAAACTGTTTCTGGGGATTTGTGGGGATGTGCCCTTTGCTCTTCAAGACTTTTTACTATCTTACAAGTTTCTGGCTTGTTGTCAGCAATGACTGTACTTTTTGGTGCATAGGAAACAGGGTGGCTAGCATGTGTACAAAAAAGAACCAAAAATCTCTTAAAAAATATCGAAAATAACTAAATAACCGAAAAAAACTTGAAAAAACTGATGTTAATGCAAAAGCTGCATGTGCACTTGGCCATTTTTGAACCTTGCAAAACTCTTCAATTGTCAAATGAACAGAAACATCTGGTGTTGTCAAGCTGGTCAGAGGACTGGCTCTCCAACGACAACGCGCTACCAGCTGTTGGTATTTGTGCAACCTTGTCATGCAACAGACATCTTGTGTTCCATCATCGTGGTTGTCAAGCCAAATGCACGTCCTTTTATTCTTGTCATTGTGTGCGCTTTATCGCGGCAGCCAGGCTGAATCAATCTTTTCTTACATGTTGTTGTTGGTATTGTTGATGGAGTCATTGAGTACGGCACCCAGCGGAAGAGGCTTGTTCTTGGTGGTGGTACTGTCAACGATGATGGTTGGCGCGCGGCCCGTGATGGACTTGATGCGCATGCGCCATTTCGGTTGGTCCTCCACCACAGCGGCACGCGGAGATACTGCCGCTGGCAGCCTCTCGGCCAGTACAGGACCATTTTTGGGATTGTGCTGCTGCATGTCAGCGATGCCCTGGATAATGTTTTCCATCTGTCCCCCCCAACAAGCATGAGGAGTTGTTAGGATCCAAGAGCAAAAACACAGCCAGTCATCCACTCATGCCGTACCTCGACGTCCGCCGCGCTGCCCTGGTCCTGGGCGGCAAGGATGGCTTGCGCCTGGCGGTGCCTCTTGTATACTATCGCCGTGCCCGCGGCGATGGCCGCCACAGTGAGCACCAACGAAGCGGCACTGAGCGCCGCCAGGATGACCGCCGTTGAGCTGGTACCGGCGGTGGCCGAGGCGGCAGACGTCACGGCGGCCTCGTGAGCGACGAAGCTGGCAAGTTCGCCGGCGGCGTTGACGTAGTGCGTGGACACCAGGTGGACCGTGTTCTGGCCGTTTGTGGCCACCAGATCGGTGGTGGTGATGACGCCTGACACCACCTGATGGTGTTTTTCCCAGCAGCGCCACCGACAAGAATGATGAGCCAATCATACCGGTCATTCGTGGTGGTGGCGGTGGTGATATTGATTACCTGGTAGGTGACCGAGTTGATGGTAGACACTTCATAAGCGGCGGCGCCTGCTGCCTGGGTCGTGCTGCTGGTCCACGAGTCGAGCGCCACCTGAGTGTGGGTTAGAGAGATAACATGTCACCGTGGGCAGCTGCCCAGGGGTGCGCAAGAAACCTGTGCAGCATTCATGGCGGTGACGGTGGCGACATTGCCCTGCGTGGGGGCACCTGGCATCACCGTAGCCGCACCGGCCACCTGCCGACCATCCATCGCCTGTCTGCGGTAGGGTTGATACCCCATGGACAGTGCGATGACCTCTGTGGTGTCGATGCCGGAGCTGCCCATCGCAATGCGCCCCAGTCCTGCACAACCCTCACGCACGCGCAACACACGAGTTAATTCATGCACAAGAAGAACGAATCAGTCCAGTGTTTAGTGGGTGAGAGGCCGGCGGGGGAATCATGCCTCCATCTCCCCACGAGGAACCCCAGGAGTTAGCAAAGAGCCAATAGAGGGAGCCGTCGGCCGATGAGCCCCACCTACACGTCACGTGTTGGCCGAGGTGGGTGAAACAGAAGCCACACCCACAGAAGAGAGAATGCTATGATGTACCCGACAATTGAGACTGCGTGTGGTGGGTCGCTGTTCGAGCAGCTGTCTGCGTACACGCCCGTCGGATTGTCGTCACTGGACCAAGTTTTGTTTTTAGGGCAGTGGGAAGAGTGAGCGAGTGACACAGGGGACCCACAGGAAGGGGGGGGGGGAAGGCGCACAAGAAGGTCGTGAAGCTATCGCAGACGAACAACGTCGCCGCCACTGGACCATGCGCGTAGATCTCGGCCATGACGGCTGCCAACGAAGAGGTGGCCAAGTCCGTAGGAGTCTGAGCGTCCTGGGTCGTTGTTGTGTCCATAGACGTCCCATCGTCGCACGTGTCCTGCAGACAAGAAGAAACCGACCCAGCCATAAACAGATCAGATCAACGCTTGCAAGTAAGTAGTAATTGCCAGTCGTCCAACCAGAGGGTGATTGACGCACGGAGCAAAGTGGGTTGGACGATCGGCCGCTGCCGTAAGTGATGTATTTGTAGGAGAGGCACCCGCTCGCCAGGTTCCCTCTCGCGGTCGGCAGTCCCTTGGCGCTCACAGTCTGGGCAGCTTCGCCAAGGTTTCTGCCCTCACAGGGGTGGGTGTCTGACGGCGTTTCGGGGCAGTCGAGAATCTGCTGCGGCGAGAACACGTTCTGCGACGTGGGCATGTGGCACACGCGGTCCGTGGCCGCAGCCGCAAGGGCAAACGCGTAACCGCCACCGCACGTTCCCTGGTCCATGATCGCCGTCGGGCAGGCGTGCTTCGAACGCCAGTTGAACTCCTGCGGCACTATAAGTGGGGGAGAATCAGAGAATCAGATGCGTCGGGGCAGTGGCAAAAAAAAAAAAAGGCGAGACATGGGCGGCGTACTGCAGTAATCGTCGCCGCTGCACCAGGTCCACGCGGGGCTGCTACGGGGACCCTCGGCCCTAAAATCAAAGAGTGGCACCACCACCATTTGAACCGTGTGCACGCTTCCGTCGGCTGAGGAAAGAGCGAACCAGACAGAGGAAAACAGTCAGCCCATTTTTTTGGCCGGGTGGAGGTTGTTGTTGCGGCGGCAGCGGCGATAGGAGATGGGGATTGGTACTAATTACTGTGACGAACTTCTGCGTGCCATCAACCTCGTAACGGGCGAACTCAGGCTCAACTCCCCTGAGACCCCCGAATCACGTCGTGCCATGCCACACATAGGCACACACGCACGCACGCACACACACACACAGACGGAGAGAGAGATTACAGCAGTGTCGGGGGGCATTTCTGGAGAGATGGCGCACGTACTCGCGGTAAGTTGTGGTATAAACAGCGAAGGAGGAGGTGGCGCCCGTGGCGAATGTCCATGTCAGGACAATTTCACGTCCGCTGGTCTCCACTTTCAGACCGCTCGGCACCAACTGACTGGGGCTGCACTGGTCAGCAGCCGACGTAGTCGGCGAGCAGGCCGAGCAGTCCAGGAACGGACACTGGTCGGGAGTGATAGTCCACTGGTACGGCTCCACCACGACGGTCGACGAGTCGTCGTCGCACTCCGCATACGTGTAGCTCCACGTCCGGAAGGCGGCGCCAGCCATGGTCACCACCCCGGAGGTGTTGGTGGTGGCGAACAGGCTCGATAGATCTGCGCAGTTCGCTGACTTGGGCAGGGCCATGAGCCACCGCCCCTGCGCATCGGCATAGGCCAGGTGGCCTGCTTTACCGCCGGCGAGAACAACAGACGTGAGCTCCGCTGCCTTGGCCGAAGGCGGCCCGCTGGAGCAGTGTGAGTCGTAGTCAGAGGCGTCGGATGACTGCCGTCCCCGCGGCATGCACTTGGAGCAGTCGCCCGCACTGTCGGGGCCATCGGTCGGACAGTGGGTGTCGTCGAGAGACCAGTTGTCGCCCACCGCGAGCACCAGAGTGTTTGTGGTGGTGCACTTGACAATGCGGTAGAGCCAGCCGCCGTCGCCGTCTCCGGCCAGGCGCACCACCGCGCCGACCCGATCGTTGATCTTTACGCCCGCCATGTTGGCGCCCTTGAAGAGGCTACGAGAGTTGACGCAGCTGGCGCCGCTCCATGGCCCCTCGCCGGTCAGGTCGAGATATAGAAGGTCGTGCTGATTGTTGGCCTCGTCGCGCCAGCCCGAGAGGGCCTTGACGGGGTAGGTGGCACCGGCGCCTGCAATTCTGTAATTCGGTGCGTTGGACGGCGGGCTGCTGGGCGGTTGGCCGTCGCTCGTGCAGGTGCACGTGATCGGGTCCTGATTCTGGTCAGCGGAGCAGGTCCGCACCGTGGTGCACGGCGGTTGCTCACGCATGCAGAGGCCGTTCAAGCCCCCCTGACAAGGGTAGTCGTTGAGCAAACCACCCTCGAAGAACTGCACGCACTTTTCCTCAATGTTGTTGTTCGCCCACCAGACCCTTGAGGGCTCGCCGCCGGACCACAGGCCTCTGCCAGACCGCAGGAGGGCGGTGCTGTCGCTGGATGACGAGGCCCAGTACCACGGTCCGGTTCTGTCCGTCGTCGCCTGGTCTACCACGCCGTCTGTCCAGCAGCCCGCCGCCAAGTAGAACGGCTCAGATTTGTTGGCCCGGCAGGCCGTGCTGGCGGCATCGAACTGGGCCCAGGTGGTGAAGGTGGCCAGTCGAGCGCCGTGGGCTGAGCAACCACCAGCCTCATTCCGCCAGAAGGCAGCCGATTGGCCGTTGGGGACGTTGAAGCGCTTGTAGCATCGCCTGACGCTGTAGGGGTTGGCGGGCTGGGCCACCTCCCAGCCAACTGGACAGTCGGATGACCGGCACGAGCAGTCGGTCTCATCGAGGTTGTAGCCCTCCGGGCACGAGTTGCTGCACGAGCAATCGGCATTGCGGCTATCCCTTGGGTTCGGGCAAGAGCACGAGCAATCGGTGTCATCCAAGGTCCCGCCATTGAGGCAAGTGTTGGGGCACGAGCACCAGCATGCACTGTGATTAAAAGAGAAAGGAGAATCGCAGGGGACGTCAGGGCAAAGGGCCTGGACCATGCACACGCCTGCCAGCTGTCCTCCGCAGTCGTAGTCATCAAGGGGGCCTGGGGGTCGAGGCTCAATAGTGTAGAGAGTATAATCTGCAAAAAAGGATCATCAGCATCTCTCTGCGGGATGTGTTTTAGCTGTCGTGGCGGCTGGCTGAGGTAGATTACCCACGGTGGTGTAATTTGGAATGAAATCGAGGGGCACTGAGTCTTTGGTGACACGCAGGCACAACCCGTCTTTTCCCGGCTGGTAGTAGCTCCAAGCGGAAACTTCGCAGATGCCACACTCACACTCGATCCAGTCCCCCGACGAGCCCCAACGCCAGGTGCTGGCTCGGTAAATGGTAACCTCACTGGTGGTCCCATCGGTCCAGCAGCCAGCGGACGCGTAGTTGGGGTCGTGCCAGCATGCCGACACGATGGCGTCGAGATCCTGCCCAGACGTGAAGCTGGCAATGCTCCCCCCAGTAGACGGGCAGGTGGTCCTCCAACCTTGCTGCGTGCGCCCCTGTGCATACTGCCGGAAGCAAGCCGGCATGCCGTCAGGTCGTCTTGAACCCTGGTACCATCCATCGCCCAGAGGACAAACGGGGCTATTGATGGGCCAGCACACGCAGCCCCTCTCGTATGCGCCTTGTTCGCCCTGCGGGCACGTGGTATTGCACATGCAGCTTCCGTCGCGTTCGCCGCCAACCGCGGTGGCAGGACACTCGCAGGAGCAGTCGGAGCGGTGGGTGCCGCCGTTACAGTTGGTCGTACACGTGCAGTCCTGAGAGTTACGCGTCGCGGTTGGGCCGGTAGTCGGACAGGCGCACGAGCAGTCGGAGCGGTGGGTGCCGCCGTTACAGTTGGTCGTACACGCGCAGTCCTGTGCGTTCCTGGTCGCGGCTAGGTTGGTAGTCGGACACTCGCATGAGCAGTTGGAGCGGTGGGTGCCGCCGTTGCAGGTGGTCCCACATGAGCAGTTGGCATATCGCACGTCGAGCGGGAGTGGGCAGATGCACGAGCAGTCGCTCGGATCAAGCAAGCCACCCTCCAGGCAGGTGTTAATGCACAAGCAGGCGGAGTCGCGAGTGCCACCGGCGGCGGTGGTTGGGCAAGCACAAGAGCAATCGGTGTCGTTCCTGAGGTGGCCAGGCGGGCACTGGTTGATGCAGCCACAGTTGGTTGCCCGCGCGCCCCCGGCGCTGGTGGCCGGACATCTGCAGGAGCAGTCGGTGTCGTTCCGCGTCCCGCCGTTGAGGCACACATTAGAGCACGAGCACGAGCAGTCGGTGTCGTTCCGCGTCCCGTCGTTGAGGCACACGTTAGAGCACGAGCACGAGCAGTCTAGGTCGTTTCGCCTCCCGCCGTTGAGGCACACGTTAGAGCACGAGCATGTGCAGTCTGTGTCGTTCCGCTTCCCGCTGTTGAGGCACGCGTTGGAGCACGAGCAAGAGCAGTCGGTGTTCTGAGTCCCACCATTGAGGCAGGCGTTAGGGCACGAGCACGAGCAGTCGGCGTCATTCCTGATATAACCAACCGGGCACTGGTTGATGCACGCACACTGGCCGTCGCGGGCACCCTCCGCGCTGGTGTCCGGACACCTACACCCACTGCAGTAGGCCTCGTCGGACGCGTACCCGCCGTTCACGCAGGTCGTGTTGCACGAGGCGCGGACCATGCACACGGCAGCAGTTTCGAAGGCTACGCCGTTGCAGTCCCAGTTCAAGAGCGCTGCACCGTCACACATTGGGCAAGAGGCTCCGTCAACATAGTTGTGACCCCGCCACGAGGCAGGGTCTCTCAGGACGTCGGTGCTTTCGTTCTGGCTTGGAGGTGCCCAGCTGTAGCTGCTGACATCCTCCCCATGCTGGGATGCTCTGGCGCCGATCCAGCAGTTGTGGTCATTGTCGCACACGTTCTGCACCGTTGTAAATTCGGCTGCGGTGGTGAAGACAGCTAGGTTGCCCCCGTCTCCGCAGCCCCCCTCCCACCTCTCCGCCCAATAGTACCAGCTTCGCTCGTCTGCCTGGAATCGGCGGTAGCAGTTGATCTGGCCATCTGGCCTCATCGTTGCTGTCATTGTCCAGTTATTCGGGCACACATAGTTGGGCCAGCAAGAGCAGTCGGTCCCTCTCTGTACCTGGCCTGCAGGGCAATTGTTGTTGCACGAGCAGTCGGTGGGGTCGCGCCCACCGCCGTCAATCGTGGCCGGACAGGTGCACGAACAATTAGCCTCGTTCCGCGTCCCGCCGTGGAGGCACCTATTGGAGCACAAGCACGAGCAGTCGGTGTCATTACGCGCCCCGTCGTTGAGGCACCCATTGGAGCACAAGCACGAGCAGTCGTCGGTCTGAGTCCCGCCATTGACGCATGTATTGGAGCACGAGCTGGTCTGGCCCAGACACGACTGTCCACAGAGGGCGGCCAGGACCAAGCAGGCCCAAAGGCACCCGATAAGCCTCATCTTCACCACCAAGGTCACTTGATGTTGTTGCGAAGCTCTTGTTTGCTTTTTCGTCCACTACTTGAAGTGAAAAATAGGAGCCCGTGGACCTATTTTGAATTTTAATTACAATGCTGACGTGGCTGTACCAACTGCGTGTTCCTAACCCCCACACCGCGGTCAAGGAAATGGCAGGGTGCGTTAGTCAATTCCATGCAGAATTAAACCAATGGATTTGTAAGTTGGGCTTGTCATACCTGGGGAGATGACACTTGGGGCCACTGTGGAGTCCTCTTCCTGACCACAGCAGCAGGGCATCAGTCAATTCCATTTGTTACATGTAATGAATTGATTGTTGTGTGATATGTCAGTAGAAGCACTACAAGAAGGAGCACAAGCGTGAACACAGTCTCTGAGACCACTACCAAGAGGGGGAGGATGAGCAAGCCAAACATGGTGGTGCAAGCAGCTGAAGGGGCTGGAACCCAAATCAAATAAAAATTTGTCTGAAACTGAACTGTCTGAAACATGTTGGGAAATTTTGGAGTGACACACAATGGGGGGGGCGCCATGGGGAGGATGGGTGTACCATTAATCCCCATCCTCCCCATCCTCCCCATCCTCCCCATGGTGCCCCCAACATCCCCACCATAAGCAAAATTATTGCACTTGAAAGACCACTCTGTTTGTGTTGATGTTTTTTTTTAATTTGTTACATGGTAACCCTAAAGAATAAAGGTTTAAGGCCACTCCTCACAAAGGAAATCTTGCTGACTCTTTGGCCTATGCTACAACTCCATGACCTGTGATTGGCCAAATCATGGAATAGGCCAAACAATCAAGATTTCACATTCACAAGGAGTGGCCTTAAAACAAGGCCTTGAATGTCAGTCTTGTCCTCTGTGACTGCTGTCATCACCATGGACCACTCTGTATGTTTTGTACAGAAACAGAGAGGTCACAGTGAATGGACTGACATGTTAAAGATGGTGTTAGTGTAGCTCTAAGGGCTGGCATGGGTCGTGTAGTGGCGCCAGAACATTTCTGTGCTGGACCATCTGCCTAGCTTGAGGATGATGTGTGGTTGGACTCCAGTGGAGAAGGTTGGTCATGATGCCTGATTTTCAGAACAACTTGGGAGTAAAGACTCCCATATCTAGACCAGCTTCCTCTGTTGACCTTTTTCACAAAATCAAAAACTGGCATGGGAACAGTTAAAGAAAATGGACTTGTTTACATGCAAAAAACAGCCAATTCACAAAGTGAGCATTGTTACCAAAATTGGCTGAGGGTTTCAGAAGAGATACATCCACCTGTTTCAAACTTTCCCCATGCAAAGTTGAAAAGTATGTTTAGCTCTTGCTGCAGTGGCCAACTGAGTGAATGTAACCTCTGGTTGGGTTGAGGGCTACCTGCTCTACAGGTGTGGCATCATCACTAAAGCAGCATTTGTGAGGTAATCAGGAAAAAGGCACTGAATAACCATGGAAAGGCAGTGGGATAAATAAAGTTAAAGCAGCAAGCAGAATGAAGATGAAGTGGAGGCCTGATATGAGTTGGTATTTGGGAATTCACCAACAACCCTACACACAGTTGTATGTCTCACCATGGCGCTTAGCCAATCAATCACCCAGTAGCATGCAGTTGCACTTTAGTGCTGACCAATGCCTGGAAGAGAGTTCAACTGGCAAAAGCAAACTTTGGAAGTGAGATGCTAGTTTGCAAACAAAGTGACTGTGCCTCTCCAACATCACTTTCCACACCCCAACATCCTTTCACAGGGGTGCTTGCATATCTGTCAACAACTGCTGATGCACATTGGCAATTTTGTTGTTGACATCTGCCTGAGAAAATCTGATTTTCTTTCTGGTCGACAAAAACAAGAAGAATGTAGACAAAAATAATTGTGACAAATTCAAGAATGCATGGGACAGTGACCACATAGGACCAAAAAGCTGCACCCTCCTCCTCACCACTCTCTCACTCCCTCCAAGCTGGGCCTCCAATTCCATCATTCCTGCCACTCCCAACCATACCAAGAATTTCTTGGCCTTCTTACCAACTGTTGGGCAGCTTTGATTAGATCTTTCCACCAGGTTAAGCCACTCCATTGGGAGCATCAAGTAGTTCTGTTAGTAAAAGTGGGTATTTTTTTGCTTGTGGTTTTGACAATCAACCCACCTGACAAAGGACAAAGGTGGAGAGTGTCAGAAAGATGTACAGTTGGACTTATTTTACATGCATTTTTAATCCCTGTGTACAGATTTTATGCTCTCTTTTTGTTGTGTTGTTCACAAAAGTGCTTTATTCCACACATCAAAACAAAACAGCCACTCTGAATGGCAACTTTAGTGCTCTAAAATCACTTTTACTTTCAATTTATTCTTCTTTTTGTGGGTAAAAAGACCTACTTTTAGCGAATTACAGAGGGCACCTCCATGTTGCAAAACCAAGTCATTTCAAAAACGTCAAGGAAACCTTCTTTGGGCCAACCTTCTTTGGGGGAAACAAAAAAGGTTTGGTATCCAACAACACTACAACAGAGGGGTTTTGATAGCGGTCCAGCAAGAGGAGGAAGACGTAGGAGGATTAGGAGTAGTGAGGAAAGAAGAACATGTCGCTCAGACTCCCCGTAAAATGTCACACCTGCGCCAAGACGGTGTATGCGATGGAGAGGATGGACGCTGACGGCA
>CDFJ01216664.1:2083-19864 GCA_000826505.1 Acanthamoeba pearcei
ACCGGGCATCAACACGCTCCAGTCCACCATCCTCATCTACTACTCGCCCCCCAGTCAGCGCGCGACGCTCCAGGCCAACATCTACCTCATCACCAGCGACGCCATCGTAGCCATCACCGCAACAGGTTTGTTTGTTCTTGTTTGTTTTGGTAGCTCGCCTCAGAACTCATGCCAAGAGCACACCACACACGCACGCACACCACACACTCATACAGCGGACTCGAACGATCAGTCGTTGTCGACTACCTATTTTTCGAATTGTAACTTCCCCTCTCCTTCACCAACGCCATCGCCGTCGCAGTCCCAGTCGCCATCCAACTCGCCCTCCAATTCGCCTTCCCCGTCGCCGACCAACACGCCCACCCCGTCGCCAACCAACTCGCCCACACAGTCGCCCACCAACACGCCATCGCCGACTCAGTCGCCCACCAATACGCCATCGCCGACTCAGTCGCCCACCAACACCCCATCGCCAACTCAGTCCCCAACCAATTCGCCTACTCAGTCGCCCTCCAACACGCCATCACCGACTCAGTCGCCCACGCCGTCACCGACCCAGTCGCCCACGCAGTCTCCATCGAACTCGCCCACGCAGTCGCCCTCCAATACGCCGTCGCCCACCAATTCGCCCACGCAATCGCCCACCAGCTCACCGACCCAGTCGCCCTCCAACACTCCATCCCTCACACCGTCGCCGACACAGTCGCCCACGCAGTCGCCCTCCAACACTCCGTCGCCCACGCAATCGCCCACGCAGTCTCCCTCCACCACTCCATCGCCCACCAACTCACCGACCCAGTCGCCTACGCAGTCTCCGTCGAATTCCCCCACGCAGTCACCGTCGCAGTCACCCTC
Organism: Acanthamoeba pearcei; assembly: GCA_000826505.1. Classification (NCBI taxonomy): domain Eukaryota; phylum Discosea; order Longamoebia; family Acanthamoebidae; genus Acanthamoeba; species Acanthamoeba pearcei. The sequence goes on from CDFJ01216664.1 coordinate 2,939, forward strand.
CAACACTCCGTCACCCACGCAGTCTCCATCAAACTCGCCCACTCAGTCGCCTACTCAGTCGCCTACTCAGTCGCCCACCCAGTCGCCCACACAGTCTCCATCCAACTCACCAACGCAGTCGCCCACGCCGTCGCCCTCCAACACGCCGTCGCCGACCAACTCGCCCACGCCGTCGCCGTCGAACTCGCCCACGCCGTCGCCCTCCAACACTCCATCACCCTCCAACTCGCCCACGCAGTCGCCCACGCCGTCGCCCTCAAACAGCCCATCACCGACCCAGTCGCCCACCCAGTCGCCCAGCAACACACCTACGCAGTCGCCCACACAGTCGCCATCGAACTCGCCCACTCCGTCGCCTACTCAGTCGCCCTCCTCCACACCGTCACCGACTCAGTCGCCCACCCAGTCTCCCTCAAACTCGCCCACGCAATCGCCCACGGCGTCTCCGTCAAACTCGCCCACGCCGTCACCAACCAACTCGCCTTCCAACACCCCATCACCGACCCCCACCCAGTCGCCCTCCAACTCGCCCACGCAGTCGCCCACATCGTCACCCACGCAGTCTCCCACGCCGTCGCTGACTCAGTCGCCCACCAACACGCCATCGCCGACACAATCGCCCACCAACACCCCATCGCCTACTCGGTCGCCCTCCAACACGCCATCACCGACTCAGTCGCCCACGCAGTCTCCCACGCAATCGCCCACGCAGTCACCGTCCAACACTCCTTCGCCGACGCCGTCACCAACCAACTCGCCGTCGAACTCGCCCACGCAGTCACCTACTCAATCGCCCACGCAGTCGCCCACGCAGTCACCGACTCAATCGCCCACGCCGTCGCCCACTCAGACACCTACGCCCTCGCCCACGCAGTCGCCCACGCCGTCGGCCACCAATTCGCCGTCGAACTCTCCCACACAGTCACCGACTCAATCGCCCACGCAATCGCCGTCGAACTCGCCCACGCAGTCGCCCACGCCCTCGCCCTCCAATACGCCGTCGCCGACTCAGTCACCGTCCAACTCGCCCACGCAGTCACCGACTCAGTCGCCCACGCAGTCTCCATCGACCTCGCCCACTCCGTCGCCGTCCAACACTCCTTCGCCGACTCAATCGCCCACGCAGTCGCCAACGAACTCGCCTACGCAGTCGCCCTCCACCACTCCATCACCGACCCAGTCGCCTACACAGTCGCCCACGCAGTCACCCTCCACCACCCCCTCACCAACTCAATCGCCCACGCCGTCGCCCTCCAACACTCCATCGTCCACGCCGTCGCCCACGCAGTCGCCGTCGAACTCCCCCACGCAGTCACCGACCACCTCACCCACTCTGTCGCCCTCCAATACGGCATCACCGTCGCCCACCCAGTCGCCATCAAACTCACCCACGCAATCGCCCACATCTTCACCCTCCACCACTCCTTCGCCTACTCAGTCGCCGACCACCTCGCCCACGTCGTCACCCTCCAACACGCCATCGCCGACCAACTCGCCCACGCCGTCGCCCACGCCGTCGCCCTCCAATACACCATCTCCGACGCAGTCACCGACGAATTCGCCCACGCAGTCGCCTACGCCGTCACCAACCAACTCCCCGTCGACCTCACCCACGCAGTCGCCCTCAAACAGCCCATCACCGACTCAGTCGCCCACCCAGTCGCCCAGCAACACACCTACGCAGTCGCCCACACAGTCGCCATCGAACTCGCCCACTCCGTCGCCTACTCAGTCGCCCTCCTCCACACCGTCACCGACTCAGTCGCCCACCCAGTCTCCTTCGAACTCGCCCACTCAGTCCCCCACCCAGTCTCCATCGAACTCGCCCACGCAGTCACCGACTCAGTCTCCCACGCAGTCGCCCACGCCGTCGCCCTCCAACTCGCCCACCCAGTCACCCACGTCGTCGCCCTCGAACACGCCATCGCCGACGCAATCGCGCACGCCCTCGCCCACGCAGTCGCCCTCCAATACTCCAACACCGACTCAGTCGCCCACGCCGTCACCTTCCAACTCGCCCACGCAGTCGCCCACGCAGTCGCCGACGCAGTCTCCATCGAACTCGCCCACTCAGTCTCCATCAAACTCGCCATCGAACTCACCCACGCCGTCGCCCTCCACCACTCCATCACCGACGCAATCGCCAACCAACTCGCCCTCAAGCTCGCCCACGCAGTCGCCATCAAACAGCCCGTCCCCGACACCGTCACCCACCCAGTCGCCCAGCAACTCACCTACTGAGTCGCCCACGCAGTCGCCCACGCAATCGCCGACGCAGTCGCCGTCCAACACTCCATCACCGACTCAATCTCCCTCGCCGTCGCCCACGCCGTCGCCGTCCAACACGCCATCGCCGACGCAATCGCCCACGCCGTCGCCTACGCCGTCACCAACCAACTCGCCGTCTAACTCGCCCACTCAGTCACCGACTCAATCGCCGACGCAGTCCCCCTCCAACTCGCCCACGCAGTCACCGACGCAGTCTCCCACGCAGTCGCCCTCCAACACTCCGTCGCCCACCCAGTCGCCTACCAATTCGCCGTCGAACTCGCCGACGCAGTCGCCCTCCAACACACCATCACCGACTCAATCGCCCACTCAGTCGCCCACGCCCTCGCCCTCCAATACGCCGTCGCCGACCCAGTCACCGTCCAACTCGCCCACACAGTCGCCCACGCCGTCGCCGACGAACTCGCCGTCGAACTCGCCCACGCAGTCACCGACTCAGTCACCCACGCAGTCGCCCTCCAACTCGCCCACGCAGTCTCCATCGAGCTCTCCCACGCAGTCGCCCTCCAACACTCCTTCACCGACTCAATCGCCCACGCCGTCGCCATCGAACTCGCCCACGCCATCGCCGTCCACCACTCCATCGCCCACGCAGTCGCCTACACAGTCGCCAACACAGTCGCCCTCCAGCACGCCATCCTCGACCCAGTCGCCAACCAACTCGCCCACACAGTCGCCCTCCACCACCCCGTCACCTACGCAGTCGCCCACACAGTCGCCCACGCAGTCGCCCTCAAACAGCCCGTCACCAACTCAGTCGCCCACGCCGTCGCCCTCAAACACTCCATCGCCCACGCCGTCGCCCACCCAGTCACCCAGCAACTCACCCACGCCGTCGCCCACGCCATCGCCCTCAGCCACTGTTTCGCCGACCCAGTCGCCCACACAGTCGCCGTCGAACTCCCCCACGCAGTCGCCCACGCAGTCGCCCTCCGCCACTCCGTCACCGACTCCGTCGCCCACGCAGTCCCCGACCAACTCACCCACTCCGTCGCCCTCCAATACGCCATCACCGACTCAGTCGCCCACTCAGTCGCCATCGAACTCGCCCACGCCATCGCCGACCAACTCGCCGTCGAACTCACCTACGCAATCGCCCACATCTTCACCCTCCACCACTTCTTCGCCTACTCAATCACCGACCAACTCGCCCACTCCGTCGCCCTCCAACACGCCATCACCGACTCAGTCGCCCACGCCGTCGCCCACGCCGTCGCCCTCCAATACACCGTCACCGACGCAGTCACCGTCCAACTCGCCCACACAGTCGCCTACGCCGTCGCCGACCAACTCGCCGTCGAACTCGCCCACTCCGTCACCGACTCAGTCGCCCACGCCGTCGCCCTCCAACACGCCATCACCGACTCAGTCGCCCACGCCGTCTCCTTCTAACTCGCCCACCCAGTCGCCCTCGCCCTCAACCTCCAACACTCCGTCGCCGACCAACTCACCGACTCAGTCGCCCACTCAGTCGCCTTCTGCCACGACATCGCCCACGCAGTCACCTACCAACTCGCCCACGCAGTCGCCTTCCAACACTCCATCGCCGACCAACTCGCCGTCGAACTCGCCCACGCAGTCACCGACTCAGTCACCCACGCAGTCGCCCTCCAACTCGCCCACGCAGTCTCCATCGAGCTCTCCCACGCAGTCTCCCTCGAACTCGCCCACGCCGTCGCCCTCTAACACGCCATCACCGACCCAGTCGCCCACGCCGTCGCCGTCGAACTCTCCCACCCAGTCACCCACCCAGTCGCCGTCGAACTCGCCCACGCCGTCGCCCACGTCGTCACCCTCAAACACACCATCACCGACTCAATCGCCCTCGCCCTCGCAGTCGCCCTCGCAGTCGCCCACGCCATCTCCATCGAACTCGCCCACGCCGTCGCCAACACAGTCACCGTCCAACTCGCCCACGCCGTCGCCCTCAAACAGCCCGTCCCCTACACCGTCGCCCACCCAGTCGCCCAGTAATTCGCCTACACAGTCGCCCACGCAGTCACCCTCCAACACCCCATCCCCGACTCAATCGCCTACGCCATCGCCGACACAGTCACCCACGCAGTCGCCCTCCAACACTCCGTCACCGACTCAGTCGCCCACGCCGTCCCCCTCCACCACTCCGTCCGCCACCCAGTCGCCCTCCACCACTCCGTCCCCGACCAACTCGCCCACTCAGTCACCCACGCAGTCACCATCGAACTCGCCCTCTTTCACGCCATCACCGACCAACTCGCCCACGCCGTCGCCGTCCAGCACTCCTTCACCGACTCAATCGCCCACGCCGTCGCCATCGAACTCGCCTACGCAGTCGCCTTCCAACACTCCATCGCCCTCCAATTCGCCCACGCAATCGCCATCTAACTCGCCCACGCCGTCGCCCTCCAACACGCCATCACCGACCAACTCACCCACGCAGTCTCCATCGAACTCGCCCACACCATCGCCCTCCAACACGCCGTCGCCGTCCAACTCACCGACCCAGTCGCCCACGCAATCGCCGTCGAGCTCGCCCACGGCGTCACCCTCCAACACTCCGTCACCGTCGCCCACGCAGTCTCCCACCAATTCGCCGTCGAACACACCCACTCAGTCGCCCACGTTGTCGCCCTCCACCACGCCGTCGCCCACTCAATCACCCACGCCCTCACCGACACAATCGCCATCACACTCGCCCACTCAGTCGCCGTCCAACACTCCGTCACCTACTCAGTCGCCCACACCGTTTCCATCAAACTCACCCACGCAGTCACCCTCCAACAGTCCATCGCCGACCAAGTCGCCCACGCAGTCACCCTCCATCACTCCGTCGCCGTCGAACTCGCCCACGCCGTCGCCCTCCACCAGTCCATCGCCTACCAACTCACCCACGCAATCGCCGTCAAACTCGCCCATGCCGTCGCCGTCCACCACTCCGTCGCCGTCAAGCTCGCCTACGCAGTCGCCCACTTCCTCGCCTTCCACCACTTCGTCACCGACTCAGTCGCCCACGCAATCGCCGTCAAACTCACCCACTGAGTCGCCCTCCAGCACCCCGTCACCGACTCAGTCGCCCTCCAACACGCCATCGCCCACGCAGTCGCCCACGCCTTCGCCCTCCAGCACTCCGTCACCAACCCAGTCGCCCTCCACCACTCCGTCACCGACCCAGTCGCCCACTACCTCGCCGTCGAACTCGCCCACGCCGTCGCCATCCAATTCGCCGTCCAACTCGCCCACACCGTCGGCCACGCAGTCGCCATCCAACACTCCATCGCCCACCCAGTCACCAACCAACTCGCCCACGCAGTCACCCTCCACTACTCCGTCGTCCACGCAGTCGCCCACGCCCTCGCCATCAAACTCGCCCACGCAGTCGCCCACTCCGTCGCCCTCCACCACTCCATCACCGTCCAACTCGCCAACCTCATCGCCCACTCCGTCGCCCTCCGCCACTCCTTCACCGACTCAGTCACCCACCCAGTCTCCGTCAAACTCGCCCACACCGTCAGCCACGCAGTCGCCGTCCAACACTCCATCACCCACCCAGTCGGCCACGCCGTCTCCGTCAAACTCACCCACGCCGTCAGCCTCCAACACGCCGTCGCCAACAAACTCGCCTTCGAACTCACCCACGCAGTCGCCCTCCGCCACTCCGTCATCAACTCAGTCGCCCACGCAGTCTCCGTCCACTACCTTATCACCCACGAACTCGCCCACGCAGTCGCCCTCCAACACTCCGTCACCCACGCAGTCGCCGACACAGTCACCCACGCAGTCACCCTCCAACACGCCATCGCCAAGCTCCTCGCCCAGCAACTCGCCCACGCAGTCACCAACCAACACGCCGTCGCCTACCCAGTCGCCGTCCAGCTCGCCCACGCAGTCGCCCACGCTGTCGCCCTCCCCCACTCCGTCACCAACTCAATCGCCCACTCAGTCACCCTCCAATACCCCATCACCGACTCAGTTGCCATCAAACTCGCCCACGCAGTCGCCCTCCAACTCTCCATCTCCGACCCAGTCGCCCACACCTTCGCCGTCGAAATCGCCCACCCAGTCCCCGACCAACTCACCCACTCAGTCGCCCTCTAATACGCCATCACCGACTCAGTCGCCCACTCAATCTCCATCGAGCTCGCCCACGCCATCGCCGACCAACTCGCCGTCGAGTTCACCCACGCAATCCCCCACGCCGTCACCCTCCGCCACTCCATCGCCGACTAACTCACCTACTCAGTCGCCGTCCAACTCGCCTACCCCCACTCAATCCCCGTCCAGCTCGCCCTCGCAGTCGCCAACCAACTCGCCCTCCAGCACGCCATCACCGACACATTCACCCACACAGTCACCGTCCAACACCCCGTCACCGACCCCGTCGCCCACCCAGTCGCCATCGAACTCACCCACGCCATCGCCGAGCACATCGCCGTCGAACTCACCCACGCAGTCGCCCACGCGGTCGCCGTCCACCACTCTTTCACCGACCCAGTCGCCCACTCCTTCCCCGTCGAACTCGCCCACGCCGTCGCCATCCAATTCGCCGTCGAACTCGCCCACACCGTCAGCCACGCAGTCGCCGTCCAACACTCCATCGCCCACCCAGTCGTCCACGCCGTCTCCGTCAAACTCACCCACGCCGTCAGCATCCAACACGCCGTCGCCGACCAACTCGCCTTCGAGCTCGCCCACACCGTCGCCCTCCACCACGCCATCACCGACTCAGTCGCCCACGCAGTCTCCGTCAACTACGCCATCACCTACCAACTCCCCCACGCAATCGCCAACCAACACGCCCACGCAGTCGCCCTCCAATACTCCGTCGCCAACACCATCACCCACCAACTCGCCCACACCGTCGCCCTCCCCCACACCATCTGCAACGCCGTCGCCCACACAGTCGCCCTCCAGCAGCCCGTCACCGACTCAGTCGCCCACGCAATCTCCATCGAACTCGCCCACGCAGTCGGCCTCCACCACTCCATCACCCACGCAGACGCCGACACAGTCACCCACGCAATCATCCTCCAACACGCCATCGCCAAGCTCCTCGCCCAGCAACTCGCCTACGCAGTCACCAACCAACACGCCGTCGCCTACCCAGTCGCCGTCCAACTCGCCCACGCAGTCGCCCTCAACCACTCCGTCACCGACTCAGTCGCCCTCCACCTCACCAACGCAGTCCCCCACGCCATCGCCCTCAAGCACTCCATCGCCGTCCAATTCGCCAACCCAGTCGCCGTCCAGCACTCCATCGCCGTCGAACTCGCCAACTCAGTCGCCCACGCAGTCGCCCTCCACCACGCCGTCGCCCACGCAGTCACCCACGCCCTCGCCCTCCACTAGTTCATCGTCTGCCAACTCACCCACGCAATCGCCGTCAAACTCGCCCACACCGTCGCCCTCCACCACTCCGTCGCCGTCAAGCTCGTCCACTCAGTCGCCCACACAATCCAACTCGCCCTCGAACACACCGTCGCCGTCCAACTTACCCACGCAGTCGCCTATGCAGTCGCCTTCCAATACCCCGTCACCAACTCAATCGCCCACGCCATCGCCAACACAGTCACCCACGCAGTCGCCCACACAATCTCCGTCCAACTCGCCCACTCCGTCGCCCTCCAACACTCCGTCGCCCACGCAGTCGCCGACACAGTCACCCACGCAGTCACCCTCCAACACGCCGTCGCCAAGCTCCTCACCCAGCAACTCGCCCACGCAGTCACCAACCAACACGCCGTCGCCTACCCAGTCACCCTCAAGCACCGCGTCCTCGACGCCGTCGCCCACCCAGTCGCCCAGCAACTCACCGACGCAGTCTCCCTCAGCCACTGCTTCACCGACTCAGTCGCCCACACAGTCGCCCTCCAGCACTCCGTCACCAACCCCATCGCCAACGCAGTCACCGTCCAACACTCCGTCATCGACCCCATCGTCCACGCAGTCGCCATCCAACTCGCCCACGCCGTCACCCTCCAACACTCCGTCGCCGTCCTACTCTCCCACACCATCGCCGACCACATCGCCGTCGAACTCACCCACTCAGTCGCCCACGCAGTCGCCGTCCAACACGCCGTCACCGACCCAGTCGCCCACTCCTTCGCCGTCGAACTCGCCCACGCCGTCGGCCACGCAGTCGCCGTCCAACACTCCATCGCCCACCCAGTCGTCCACGCAATCTCCGTCAAACTCGCCCACGCCGTCAGCATCCAACACGCCGTCGCCGACCAACTCGCCTTCGAACTCGCCCACGCCGTCGCCCTCCACTACTCCGTCACCGACTCAGTCGCCCACGCAGTCTCCGTCAACTACGCCATCACCCACCAACTCCCCCCCGCAATCGCCAACCAACTCGCCCACGCAGTCGCCCTCCACCACTCCGTCGCCCACGCAGTCACCAACCAACACGCCGTCGCCTACCCAGTCGCCCTCCACCTCACCAACGCAGTCGCCCACGCCATCGCCCTCAAGCACTCCATCGCCGTCGAACTCGCCAACCCAGTCGCACACGCCGTCGCCCACCACCACGCCGTCGCCCACGCAGTCGCCCTCCAACTCGCCCACGCCGTCGCCATTTAATAGTCCGTCGCCCACGCCATCGCCGACCCAGTCGCCATCCAACTCGCCCACACAGTCACCCTCTAGCACGCCATCAGCGACTCAATCACCCACGCAATCGCCAACCAACTCGCCCACGCAGTCTCCATCGAACTCGCCCACCCAGTCACCCACACAGTCTCCGTCGAACTCTCCCACGCCGTCGCCCACGCCGTCGCCCTCCAATACTCCGTCGCCAACCCAGTCACCGTCCAACTCACCGACTCAGTCGCCCTCCAACACCCCGTCGCCGTCACATTCGCCGTCCAGCTCGCCCACACAGTCGCCTACTCAGTCACCCTCCAACACTCCATCGCCGACCCCGTCGCCGTCGAACACTCCATCTCCATCAAACTCGCCAACGCATTCTCCTTCCAACTCGCCCACGCCGTCGCCCTCCAATACGCCATCACCGACGCAATCCCCCACGCAGTCACCCTCCAACTCGCCTACTCAGTCTCCGTCAAGCTCGCCCACACAGTCGCCCTCAAACAGCCCGTCCCCGACACCGTCGCCCAGTAGCTCGCCTACGCAGGCGCCCTCCAACACGCCATCGCCGACCAACTCGCCCACTCCGTCACCGACTCAGTCGCCCACCCAGTCGCCTTCGCAGTCGCCGTCCAACACCCCGTCACCGACTCCGTCACCCACGCAATCGCCGTCCAACTCGCACACGCAGTCCACCACTCCGTCTGCCACCCAGTCGCCCACGCCGTCCAACTCGCCCACACCGTCGCCCACGCAGTCGCCTTCCAACACTCCATCCCCGACCAACTCGCCGACTCAGTCTCCCACGCAATCGCCGTCCAACTCGCCCACGCAATCACCCTCCATTACGCCCACGCCGTCGCCCTCCAGCACTCCTTCGCCGACCAATTCGCCCACACAGTCGCCCACGCAGTCGCCGTCCAACTCTCCCACGCAATCGCCCTCAAACACTCCCTCACCGACCCAGTCGCCAACCAACTCGCCCACGCAGTCCCCCTCCAGCACGCCATCGCCCACCAACTCGCCCACGCCGTCGCCCTCGAACTCGCCCTCTAATACGCCATCGCCGACCAATTCACCTTCGCAGTCTCCCTCGAACTCACCCACTTCGTCGCCCACGCAGTCCCCCTCCACCACTCCATCGCCATCAAACTCACCCAGCAACTCCCCAACCTCATCGCCCACATCGCCGCCGTCTAACACCCCCTCACCTACTCAGTCGCCGACCCACTCGTCCACCCAGTCACCGCCCATGCCATCGCCCTCCAACACCCCATCGCCGACTCAGTCGCCCACGCAGTCGCCTACTCCGTCGCCGACACAGTCGGCTTCTGCAACACCATCACCAACTCAGTCGCCCACGCAAACACCCACGCCCTCCAACTCGGCAACGCCATCGCCGTCCAACACTCCGTCGCCCAGCCAGTCGTCCACGCCGTCTCCGTCAAACTCACCCACGCCATCAGCCTCCAACACGCCGTCGCCCTCTACCACACCAACACCGACTCAATCGCCCTCCAACACGCCCACACAGTCGCCGTCCAATTCGCCCACTCAGTCACCCACGCAGTCGCCTTCCAGCACACCATCGCCGACCCAGTCACCGACCAACTCACCCACGCAGTCCCCCTCCAATACTCCTTCGCCCTCTAATTCGCCGACCCAGTCGCCCACGCACTCTCCTTCTGCAACACCATCACCGACTCAGTCGCCTACGCCGTCGCCATCGAACTCACCCACGCCGTCGCCGTCCAGCTCGGCTACTCAGTCGCCCTCGCGGTCCCCGTCCAACTCACCCACGCCATCACTCTCCAACACCCCGTCACCGACTCAGTCACCCACACAGTCGCCGACGAACACGCCCACACCATCGCCATCCAACACCCCATCGCCGACCAACTCGCCCACTCAGTCGCCCTCCACCACGCAGTCGCCTTCCCGCACCGCGTCACCGACTCAATCGCAGTCGCCCACGTCGTCGCCCTCCACGACGCCATCACCAACTCAGTCGCCCACGCAGACGCCTTCCCGCACCCCGTCACCGACTCAATCGCAGTCGCCCACGTCGTTGCCATCCAACTCACCCACACAGTCGCCCTCCAGCACCCCGTCACCGACTCCATCCTCCACGCAGTCGCCCACACAGTCACCATCCAACACGCCGTCGCCGACGCAGTCTCCTTCGCAGTCGCCTTCCACTACTCCGTCACCAACCCAGTCGGCCACGCAATCACCGTCCAACATCCCATCACCGACCCCATCGCCCACGCAGTCGCCCTCGAGCACTCCGTCACCCACGCACTTGCCGTCGAACTCGCCCACTCGGTCACCCTCCAGCACTCCATCGCCCACCCAGTCGCCGACCAACTCGCCCACTCAGTCGCCGTCTAACTCGCCCACCCCGTCGCCTTCACCTACTCAGTCGCCCACCAACTCGCCATCGCCCTCCACCACCTCCTCACCGACTCAGTCGCCCACCCAGTCGCCGACGCTGTCTCCGTCGAGCTCGCCCACGCCGTCGCCCACTCAGTCACCCTCTACCACTCCGTCGCCGACCAACTCGCCCAGCCATTCCCCCTCTAACTCGCCCACTCAGTCGCCGTCTAACTCGCCCACGCCGTCAGCCTCCAACACGCCGTCGCCCTCTACCACACCAACACCGACTCAGTCGCCCTCCTACACGCCATCGTCCACACAGTCGCCCACGCAAACTCCCACGTCGTCGCCGTCCAACACGCCATCACCGACTCAATCGCCCACCCAGTCGCCCACGCCGTCGCCCTCCAACACTCCATCGCCCAGCCAGTCGCCCACGCCTTCTCCGTCCAACTCGCCAACGCCGTCGCCCCCCAACACTCCATCGCCAACCAACTCGCCAAGCAATACGCCCACGCAGTCACCGTCAAACTCCCCCACGCCGTCGCCCTCAAACACTCCGTCACCTACTCAATCGGCCACTCAGTCGCCACCATCGCCGACCAGCTCGCCCACGCCATCGCCTACGCAGTCGCCCTCCACCACGCCGTCGCCGACCAACTCGCCCACCCAGTCGCCGTCGACCTCACCCACGCAGTCGCTCACGCCGTCGCCCTCCAACACCCCGTCACCGACGCAGTCGCCCACGCAGTGTCCTTCTAACTCGCCGACCCAGTCGCCGACCAATTCACCCACGCAATCGCCTTCCACCACTCCATCGCCGACCAACTCGCCCACGCCGTCGCCCACCACTTCGCCATCGAACACCCCCACGCAGTCGCCTACCAACACGCCATCGCCGTCCAACTCTCCAACGCCGTCGCCCTCCAACACGCCATCACCGATGCAGTCGCCCACGTCGTCTCCCTCCCACACTCCATCGCCGTCCAACTCGCCCACGCCGTCACCAACCACCTCGCCTACTCAGTTGCCCTCCAACACTCCGTCGCCGTCTAATTCACCGTCGAGCTCGCCCATGCAGTCGCCCACGCAGTCACCGCCCAACACTCCGTCGCCCACCAATTCGCCGAGCAATTCGCCCACGCAGTCGCCCTCCACCACCCCGTCACCGACAAATTCCCCCACGCCGTCGCCCACCAATTCACCGTCGAGCTCACCCACGCAGTCGCCCTCCCCCACTCCATCATCCACCAGCTCTCCAACACGGTCGCCCACCAAGTCGCCCTCCAGCACTCCGTCGCCCACCAATTCGCCGTCGAACTCACCCACCCAGGCGCCCACGCACTCGCCATCGAACTCGCCCACGCCATCGCCAACCAACTCACCATCGAACTCGCCCACACAGTCGCCCTCCAACAGCCCATCACCTACTCCATCGCCCACTCAGTCCCCATCGCCCTCGAGCACGCCCTCGCCCTCCCGCACGCCATCGCCTTCAGGCACATCCTCGCCGTCGCCCTCTAGTACGGCTTGGACATCCCGTACCCCATCAAGCACCACGTCACCCTCGCCCTCGAGCACGCCCTCGAGCACTCCATCACCGTCAAACACGCCGTCGCCATCGAGCACATCCACACCCTCGCCATCGAGAACGCAGTCGCCGTCACAATCGAGCACGCCTTCGCCATCGAGCACACAGTCACCCTCGCCGTCGCTGTCGCCATCCAGCACGATCTCAACGTCTCCATCGCCTTCGCCGTCTCCCTCGAGCACGCCCTCGCCCTCCCGCATGCCGTCGACCACTTCCTCCCCACCGCCCTCCAACTCGCCCACGCCTAGCCCCTCAGGCACGTCGTCACCATCGAGCACAGTTTCCCCCTCAGCCACGCCATTGCCATCCCCATCAATGTCGCTGTCACCCTCGCCTAGCCAGAGCCCATCGAGCTCTCCCACGCAATCTCCCTCGAACACGGCCTCGCCGAGCCCTTCGAATACTCCCTCGCCTTCATCGCGCCCGACGAACACGCCAACGCCTTCGCCCACCCAGAGCCCGTCGAGATCGCCGACGCCGTCACCCTCACCCTCACCCTCACCCTCGAGTTCGTCGACCCGGAGCCCTTCACCGTCGGTTAGCCCAGCAACCACGACCACCAACTCCCCAACGCTCTCGCCTACTCAGTCGCCCTCGAACTCGCGTTCAAACACGCCGTCGCCGTCGTCAACCTCCTCCACGACCCCGACCCCGTCGTTCTCCCAGCCACCAACCCAGTCGCCGACCCAGTCGCCGACCTCATCTTCTACCCAGTCCCCAACTCGGTCGCCGTCGTCGTCGCCGACACGTTCACCGACCCCGTCGCCGTCCCGCTCTTCTGCTGTGTCACCGACCCTATCACCCTCCAGTACCCGGTCGCCCACGCAAAGCCCCACGTCATCGGTCACCCCGTTGATCACGCTGACGCCGTCGCCATCGAACACGCCGTCGCCGTCGGCCACACCGACACAGAGTCAGTCGCCCACCCAGTCGCCGTCCAGCTCGAGCTCGCCTTCATCGACCCGGACGCCAGCGCTTTCGCGGTCGCCCTCCCGTACCCCGTCAAATTCAGCCACACCGAGCATTACCCCCAGCCGGTCCAGCACGCCGTCGCCCACCCCGTCTCGCACGCAGACTCCCACCACCACGCCGAGCCCGTCACGCTCGTACTCGCCGACCAGTTCGCCCTCAGGCACCCGGTCGCCGACCAGCTCGAGAACGCCATCGCCGACCAGTTCACCCTCAGGCACCCCGTCCCCCACCAGCTCAGTATCGCCAACTAGCACGCGCACGCCGACCAGCACGCGCACGCCATCACCGACCGTTTCGCCCTCGGCCACGTGGTCGCCCACGAGATCGGCATCGCCAACGAGCACGCCATCGCCGACCACTTCGCCTTCGGCCACCCGATCGCCCACCAGCTCAGCATCGCCAACTGGCACGCGCACACCGTCGCCTACCATCTCGCCCTCGGCCACCGGATCGGCATCGCCGACCAGCACGCGCACGCCGACCGCTAGCCGCACGCCCTCGCCTACAGGCTCGCCTACGTCCAGCCCCACGCCCAGCTCGACCGGCACTCCGTCGACCACGCGCACACCCACCTCAACACCCACCAGCTCGCGCACGCAGACGCCAAGCCCCAGTGTCACATCCTCGAACACGCCCACTCCGTCCCCCTCTCCGACAAGCCGACCGTCGAGCACGTCGACGTCGACACCCACGCCCTCGACCACTTCGACCCCGACGCCCTTGCCCACGCGCACGGTCTCGCCCTCGACAACGCCGACGTCCACCAGCTCGAACACAAAGTCGCCCACTCCGACTGTGTCGCCAACGCCGTCGGTGACCCCGACCAGCTCCAGCACGCCATCAAGCTCGGCCACGACAACACCGACGCCTGCCATTTCGGTCACGCCCACGGGCACCCGCTCGCCGTCGTCCACCCGATCAGTAACGCCCACAAGCTCGGCCACGAGAACACCGTCGCCCACAAGCTCGGCCACGCCCACGAGCTCGGTCACGCCCACTGGCACCCGCTCACCGTCGTCCACCGGATCAGTCACGCCCACAAGCTCGGCCACGAGAACACCGTCGCCCTCCAGATCGGTCACGCCCACCAGCTCGGTCACGCCCACGGGTACCCGTTCACCGTCGCCCACGAGCTCGGTCACGCCCACGGGTACCCGCTCGCCGTCGCCCACGAGCTCGGTCACGCCCACGGGCACCCGCTCGCCGCCGCCCACCAGATCGGTCACGCCCACGGGTACCCGCTCACCGTCGCCTACAAGCTCGGTCACGCCCACGGGTGCCCGTCCATCGCCCACGAACTCGGTCACGTCCACGGGTACCCGCTCGCCGTCGCCCACCAGCTCGGTCACGCCCACGGGCACCAGCTCGCCGTCGCCCTCGAGCTCGGTCACACCTACGGTTACCAGCTTGCCATCGCCCACGAGCTCGGTCACGCCCACGGGTACCCGCTCGCCGTCACCCACGGGCTCGATCACGCCCTCCATCAGTGGCACACCATCGCCCTCCAGGTCGCCTACGCGTACCACCTCGCCAACGTCGTCAGCCACGCCCTCGACTACGCTGTCGGCCACGCCCTCGGTTTCGCCCACTCCGTCTCCCTCTGGGTCGCCTACCAACTCGGCCACCCGCGCGCCGTCGCCTTCACCCTCCGGTTCACGCTCACCGACACCCACCAGCTCGACCACGCCCTCAACCACACGCACGCCGCCGGCCACCCCGACAGGCACTCCCTCACACACGGCCTCGTCGTCAACCACGCCGTCCGCGTCGCCCTCCAACTCACCCACGCCGACTAGCACCAGATCGCCGTCGCCCACGGCCTCGATCACGCTTACCCCGTCACCCACCCGATCGAACACGCCGTCGAGCTCGTCTTCGCCGTCCAGCTCGCGCACGCCGTCGCCCACTGTCTCCCTCACCCCAACGGCGACACCGTCCAGCTCGCCGACGCTGTCCACTTCGCGCACGCCCTCCCGCACGCCGTCTACCACGCCGTCGATCACGCCCACCATCTCGCGCTCGCCTTCCCGCTCCCCCAGCGCATCGCACTCGGCGTCCAACACGGGCACCCCGGCTCGCACGCCGTCAGTCACCCCCACCGTATCGCCCACCATATCCTTCACGCCGTCGATCACGCCCACCATCTCGCGCTCGCCCTCTTCCACGCCCTCCAACTCGCGCACGCCATCGCGCACGCCCAGCGCATCGCACTCGGCGTCCAACACGCGCACGCCCATCGTCACGCGCTCGGTGACGCCCACCATCTCCGTAACGCCGTCGATCAGCCCCTCCCGCTCGCCGCCGCGCTCGCCCACGCCCTCCCACTCCAACTCGCCCTCGGCCTCGCCCTCCGTCACGTCCACGCCCTCCAACTCGCCCTCGCCTACGCCCTCCGCCTCCCTCTCCGCGATGCCATCGCCCTCCCGCTCCCACACGCCACCGCCGTCGCCCTCCCTCACGCCCAGCAACTCCCCATCGCCCACCGCCTCCGAGTCACTGACGCCCCGGCCGACCCGCTCGCCGTCGCGGTCGCGGTCGCCCAGCCGCACCCCGACCCGCTCGCCGTCACTCACGCCCTCGACCAGCCCTACTGTCTCGCTCACCCCCAGTCGCTCGGCCCTTGCTTCGCACGCGGCCGCCACCTCGCCCCGCGCGCCGTCCCAGTCGCCCACGGGCACGCCTTTGCCCTCGGGCTCGAGCTCGCCCACCGAGACGCCGTCGGCCTCGGTTTCACCCACTGTCTCGCGCACGCCACCCCCGTCGCCGCCGGAATCGCCGACCAACTCGCCCACTCCGACGCCCTCCGCTTCGTCGTCGCCGTCCAACTCGGCCTCACCCAGCCCCTCGAGATCGAGCACGCCCTCGGCCTCGCCGAGCCGCACCTCGTCGCCCTCCAATTCGGCCTCGCGGTCGGCCACGCCCTCCATCTCGTCGTCGCCCTCCAACTCGCCCACGAGCACCCGCACGCCAACCAGCACCCGCACGCCGTCGCCGTCGCCCACGAGCACCCGCACGCCGACTCCCTCCACCTCGGTCACGCCCACCAGCTCGCGCACGCCGTCGCCCACCCGCTCTAGCACGCGCACGCCGTCGCCCACCCGCTCGCAGACGCCCTCCAACTCGCGCACGCCGTC
>CDFJ01216839.1:0-10269 GCA_000826505.1 Acanthamoeba pearcei
CCCATCATCGTCATCGTCATGATATGAGCTCTCGGTGGGACGGGTGGGTGGGGAGGCGGTTGGGCGGTGGTACCACGATGCTCCAGGCGGCAGCGCGTGCTTCCTCGTGCGCGGCACCAGCCGCCAGGCCGACCGCGTGGTGGAGGGCTGTGCGACCTGCGCTGTCCACTGAATCGACACCGGACCTCTCGTGGGCCAGCAGGAGCGCTGCCACATCTCTGCACACGCGCACCCGCCGCCGCCAGCCGCCACGGATGGTGGTGGTGGTGAGGACCCGCAGGCGCGCAGGCCGCCAGGGAGGGGAGGAGCTGCGCAAGCCAAGCAAGACGATCGAGAGTAGCGTGCGTGCGTGCGTGCGGCCTAAGTTTGCTCCTTTCTTTGCTTGCCTGAAGGAGAGGGGGTGGTGGTAGCTGCTGCTGCTGGTGGTGGTGGGTGGGTGGGTGGTGCGCCGGTGTACCGGCGCAGATGGAGCACGGCGCACGAGAGCGGCGTGCGACCGGCGTCATCCTGGAGGTTCGCGTGGGCGCCGTAGTCAAGCAGGAGCTGCACCAGCTCCGTGTCGCCCCGCGCACTGGCCAGGTGGAGTGCCGAGGCGCATGGCGCAACGGCGGCCAACGCGGATGGGAGCAGGAGCGAGGTGGAAGGCCGCCGGTGATTGACGTCGAGGCCGCTCTCGAGAAGAAAGCGGACGATGGCAGCGCTGCCCCCGAGCACGGCGTAGGCCAGCACCGAACATCCAAAGCGGTCGCGCCCGTGCAGGTCGGCACCGGCCTCCACGAGAGCTGCGAATACCTCTTCGTGCCCTCGCCGCGCCGCCAGGTGGAGGGCCGTCCACCCCGTACCCTCCTCCGCGAGCCCCACCTCGGCCTTGTGCACCAGCAGACACACCACCAACGCCACGTTCCCCTCCCACGCCGCTGACGAAAAAGAGTCACGCACGCACACCGCACATACGGCAGGTGTCACAAGTCAGGGATAGGTGCACACAGGGAGCACGAAGAAGGAAGAAGAAGGAAACCCCACAAGAAAGAGGCAGAAATGGGGGGCAGGTACCCAAGTGAAGGGGGGTGAGGCCTTTGGAGGATTTGGTGTTGGGGTCGAGGTTGTAGGTCTCGATGAGCTCCCTCACCAGCTCGAAACTATTGCGGGCGATAGCAACGTGCAGCAGCTCAACCCTTCTCAGCTGCGCCACGGTCGTGTTCGTGGCCATCTCTAGATTGAGCACCTCCTTTTTTGATCACAATAACAATAGGTGAAGGTTCAGACAATGTAGAACCCTCTGCCTTTTTCCTTTGGTTTTTTTTTTTTTTGAACCATGATGGCTGTCGACTGTAAAACAGCACCTGGCATTTTGTTCTTTTTTCACAGTGCAAGGATCTGAGGGTCTCTTTGCAGGGAAGTGAGAGGGATGATATCCAGTGTGTTGTGCCCAACATAGTTTCCTCAAGGGAGGCACAGCCACAAACATAGAGTTAAGCATTAAGGTTGGCATTAGGTGTTGGTGATGCTTGCAGGCCATATCCCAAGGCACCTCCAAGCCACACACCTTTTGGTTCTTCAAATATTCAGCCCTTACAGTGGGAGGGCATTCTCAGGGATGATCCTCCCATTACCAAACCTGAACCTGGCTTGCTATCTCCTGCTTGTCTGGAGCCTGAAGTTCTGTGTGATACTGAGCATGCACTGCAGAACCTGGAGGACTGCACTGCAACAGGCAATACAAGATGTGGTTGGCTGATTTAATGATACTCTCCCAAGCATCTATCTCCCTCATCCTTTCACCTGGGTTTAGAACTACATACTCCCTGCACTGTAGTGGACTGCTTTGAGCTCCAACTTGTTGATGTGGTGCCTGTTACACTTACACCAGCCTGCTGAAGTAGTGCTTGAGTCCTTCAGGGCTGTGCCACAGCCACTGAGGGAGGTGTTGGTGTTGAGCACTGTGTTGAAGGGTTGGGTTGACGCCACCCTCCTGTCCCACCTGGAGAGGCCCATTGACCAAGGTTGTGGATTGCCACTGGGGACAACTTGATTTGGCTGTTCCAGTTGGCGTGGTGGCCAATGTTGTAGAAGAGGTTGTGAAGGAGAAGTTGGGCTGGAAGGACTCTGGTGAGGGAAACACTACTGCTGCCACTTGACATACAGGGACTAGGTGGTGGTGGCAAGTGAGAGGAGGAGGTGTGCAATTGTGTGATGGAGAGTGTGCAACTTGGCCACTGGGATGTAACCTCCAGCCACATTGAATGTGAGTCACAGTCATTGGGGGGAGGATAAAATTTTCAATATTCAAAAAGGATAACATAAATATCTGTGGAAGAGGAATTGAGACTTCACAAAAAGGGCCTAGAAAAAGCGAAGTCAAAAAAATTTAAATTTCATTTATTTGTTAAAAAAGGCAAGTACATGGAGGGGCAGGTGCACAGTTTTAGAGTGTTCATTGCACAAGTGGAAAAAATGTGGAGGAATTGAAGGTGAAGGAAATGTACTTATGAATTAGTTGTCACTGTCATCAGATGAGGAACTGTCACTGCCATCACTGCCACTGCTGCTGCTGCTGCTGGACTGGAGTGCTTCCTCCTGCTCCTTGGCATTGCTGTTGTGGTTGCTGGCAGAGACCTTCTTGCTCTGGTAGGAAAATGATTGTGTATGCATACACAGTGATAAAGTGCATTAGAGAATTGGTTATTAATGAACTAAATGTGTGAAGTTTGGTGGAAGTGTTGTACCTATCTGTGGGGCAAGTTATGGTAGGCAGTGTGTACTCATTGAACCATTTCTTGATGTTGGGAGCCTTCTCATGTGAGGTCAGCTTGGGAGCTTTGATGACATTGTGAGTCAGCTGTGAGTTCTTGTTGAAGGTGTAGAGGATGTTGTCAAATCTGAGGTATGAAATCATTATACATGTATGCAATGATTTTGGATGGTTGTCAGTACCATTGTGTTGAATGTTCCCCTTGGTGCAGAAATTCAGGATCAGGCAGGAGACCAGGTGGATGAGCACATAGGCGCTCATTGGAATGGCAGGTCTGATGGACGCCATGATGGTCACCAGCTTGTCTGTGCTGCTCGTTCTTGGGTTAGCAAAAGTGACAAACCATTTTAAACTGATGGATCATACTGGATCAAGGTAGCCCATGAAAGTGTTGATCCTCTTGGTGCTCCACTTCCACTTCACTGCCCAGATCAGCCAAGGCAATGGAGTACTTGCCATCCATGAATACAAGGGCCCCAGCTTCATGTGTAAGGGTGACTGTGCAAACCAGCCAAGATCACCAAAGCTGGTATGCCCATGATTGTTTTGTTAATCCATAATCACTGCGTATGTGTATGTGATGATTTACTGCTTGATTTCAGCATTCAGGAAGCTCGTTGAGGCCTGAATGCTACGTGTCAATTTCCTCACCAAGGTTGGTTTTGTTGCCAAGTGAACAAGGATGACTGGAGATTTATTGGCTGGCTCATTGAAACTGGAATATAGGCACGTCTTCATACCCCTAATCATTGTGTACATGTATGCAACAATTTCTCTTCACTGTTCTTGAGGCTGAGGCAAATACCATCAATGCCCTGAAGGAGCCCAGCAACAACATCAGGTGAGACTTCAAGAATCTCCTCAACACTGTAGCAAAGCAAGCAAGGATGTGTACCAAGCAGAGTGACTGAAGTTTGGCCAAGCTCATCTGCTTGAGGCTCTTCAGCGCCCTTGATCTCTTTGGCCATTCCAATGATTTCCAATTGCTTTGTATGGAACTGCTGAAAGTCTAGGACCCTCCTAATATGGACCCAGGTAGCTGGCACCTATGGTCCCTCATGGCATTGCCTACAGATCTCCCACCTCATGTGCAACAATATCACAGTTGGTTGAAGTCTCACCATGTTCATGGGTCTGCACAAGAAGTACATCTGCACACTAGAAGCCTCTGGCCAATGAGTATGTCAGCTTGCAAAAATTTTCCAACAGCTGTTTCAAAAGTACTACAGCCACATGAAGTTCCCCTGGTTTACTCACCTTGGCACCTGCACCACAAATTACTACATCACTAACAAGAAAATGACACAACCTGAAAGGGAAAAGCCCAAGGCCAAGGCTCATCTGCTACTTGTTGAAGTGTGCTTGCTATCACCAAAATTAGCTGGAGGCTCTTGCTGATCCCCAGAACTACTTGTCTATCAGTATGGATGGATCTACTGATGCTATCCTGCTGTTCCACATACCAACACCCTCAGCCTGGAACGATCTCCACCTCTACAAAACCTGATGTTCACAAAAAGGGGACAGTGTCTCCTTTTCTCTACCTCCAAATTTCTATGTACAGATTGAAGTGGTCTGTGGTCCCTACATCTGTACACAAAAAACACCAAAATGACTGCAAAATGAGAGAGAAAACAGCAAGAAAAGGCCTCTGTTTGTTGCGGGGGTTGTCAGGTTAATTTTGAGGTGCTGATTGGCTGTGCACGAAATTTGGCCAAAAAAACCCTAAAAAGGTAAGTTTTCATGCACAAAATCGGCAAAAAAGCAGTCCGACGCGCGTCGGATCGGTTCCCTGTACAGAAACTGGCCAAAATGAGGTGTCAAAACAAACAACTGAAGAAGTGCAAGGGGGTAATCCTGTTTTGAAAATCAATTGTTGACCAAATTGGCCTGTTTTTATGGTTCTGGTGTACAAATTTCTCATTTTTGTCCTTATGAAAAAGGTACAGTGTCCCCTTTTTGTGAACATCTTGTTACAAGCTCAGTGTTCATGGTGTCATTAATCATGGCTTGCAGCAGAGATATCTCTACCTCCATCAAGGTACAGTTTAACTGTGGTCCTGATTTTGCAATCTCTATTCCACACCACCACCTCCACCATGTGCTCACTGCGCCCCATGCTGCTTTGGCCCAGTACACTCTATCTCCAGTTCAACAACTGCAGCTTAAGAGATTCCTATTTCCTTTGTCATCCTTAACCAGCCATTTTACAAAGACTCTAGTGTGAGGGAGATGAGTAACCAAACCAAGCCAGTAGGGTTGGCTGCAAGTGTCACAGCACCATACAGAAGGACAGGTGTGAGCTCAAGGGCGCCATGAACATAGAGTTGAGCATTGAGGTTGGCATTGGGTGTTGGTGAAAGGGTATTCTCAGCAGGGTGTTAAACCATTTATAGACTTGTGACAAACTGCTGGATCACAATAAGTCAGTTGCAATAGGCCAGCATAAATTTGTTCTTGTTCTCATGACTCAAGGCGCAATTATCACTCATGACATCAGCCTCAGTCTTGATAACACCATACACCCCCCACTACATCAACACCTCATCAGCACCCACCAACAGTGGAACAAGTCCACTGATGCTGACACAGTGACTGACAGATACTGAACAGGTGCTTACCCTGCTTAAATCATTGCATACACCTGCACAACAATTTCTGCAATGTCAACACTAACTATTATATTTTCAAACTCCAGAAAACGTCACATACACATGCACAACAAATTTCAACATCATGTCATAGGTTTCAACTACCAGCATACTACATCCACCAGCTTACTGTGCCTACCCTGGTGCTGCAGACCACACCTGTAGGGCCTCTTCCCAGCTGGGCACTGTCACAATGATGTTGTACATTTATGCTAGGCATTGAATGCCTTTTTGTGTAAGGGTGTTTGTGGTGGCCTTCACAAAGTGAGTGAAGATCCAGGGGGATGTGTTGAGGCCAAACAGGCAGGCTTGGAAGATATAGTGGCAGTTCCACCAGCATAGGCCAAGCAGGTGTTGGTGCACTGGCAGGATTTCCACATGGTTCCATGAACCTGGCCCACCTCATTTCAAGGAGGAGGTGGTGTGTGATGGTCCATGGGGGGTCATCAGGCTGGGGTGTAGTTGGGGGGTTGTGCAAGGAGTTGGGGGGTGGTGAGGGTGAGGTTGAGTGTGACTTGGCAGTGTAGGAGTGCGTGGGGGATGGTCTCATTGTGCGTGTGGCAGAGAGGGCATTTGGTGTTGCTCATGTGTAGTGTGGTGAACGTGGGGATGGTAGAGTTGCAGAGCTGGATGGCAAAGGAGTGGACTTTTGGGGTGAGCAGTCTTGCTTGGAGGTCGGGCCAGTGCTCTCTGTTGAAGGGGTCCATTGTTGTCTTCCACCTGTGTTTTGCTGGCNGGGGGGGGTGATTGCTCTCCTTATGTCTCCTATTCTGAAGTGGGTGGCGCCTCCTTTCTTGATGGCAGGGGGTTTTTGAGGAGGGTGTGGATGGTGTTCCAGTTGGTTGTGATGGTGGCGAGTGGAGGGGTCTGTTGAGGAGTTGGTCAGTGGGGATGTGGGTGGTGATGTTGTGGAACCAGATGGTCAGTTGGGGGGCAGCCTGGAGTCTGATCATCCATGATGCCAGGGAGGAGCGCGCCTGGTTGGGGACGTGGAGGAGGGGGGTGTGGAGTTTGCTTGTGGATCAGAGTTGGTTGAGTGAGATGGTGGATCAGTATGTCTTCATCATGTCATACAGTTCATTGGCATGGAACAGGAACCACTTGGTGGCGTTGTAAAGGGCTCAGATCACTGCCATCAGGTGCGGGAGTACAAAGTACCAGTATTGGAGGATGGGGTAGATGTATGAGTTGATGACAATGATGGCGGTTGCCAGCAGGAGGTGTAGTCACGCCCACCCAGCCAGCATATCAGTGAAGCTGTGGAGGAGTGTGAGGTAGCAGTTGGTAGGGGGGGGGGGAACAGGTAGCCAAGGATCATGTGTGTCACTCCTTTCCACATTACTGGGATGCTGAAGTAGCTGGGGGACTTGGTGAGGGGAGTGTTGGGATTTGGTATGATGGCAGATTTGGATGGGTTTATGGTGAGTCCCATTGTGACCTGTAAGAGGTGGAGGTGTTGTAGGATGCCAGGTTGGTGGGTGCTGTTGTGGACAATGAGAGTGATGCTGTGAGGGGGTGGGGTGTGCTCCATGGTTTGGTAATGTCAAGCCCTGGCATGTTGGCAAGGTGTTGTAGGAGTGGCTTGACTGCAATTGTGAAGAGTAGTCCTTATAGGGGGTCGCCTTGTTGGACTCCTTGCTTGATGTTGAACTGGGGGGACAGCTTGCCATTAATGTGAGGTGGGCCTTCCCTATCTTGCAGAAGAGTTGGAGGAGGTTGAGGGTGAGTGGTGGGATGCCCACTGTGGCCAGTAGGTTGAGGAGGTAGTTGTGGTGGATGGAGCAAAATGCCTTCTTTAAGTCAAGGGAGAGTAGGAAGGGGTTCCTCAGTTCATCATCAGAGGTGGGAGTATGTGGAGTAGAGGTTGAGGACGGCATCAGCTGCTTGGTGCTTGGGACAAAGCTGTGTTAGTTTGTGGTGATCAGTGAGGTGTTGAGGTGGTAGCAAGGATGATTGACAGGATTTTCCACTCAGTGTTAAGGAGGGAGATGGGGCAGTAATTAGCAACCTGTGATGGGTCTCCTCCTTTGTGGATGAGGGTGACATGGGACTTGGCAAGCTGGGGGGTGAAGTGCTCAGTCAGGTGTTGAGGAGGTAATTGTAGTGGTCAGTGAGGATGGGTGACTTCAGTGCTGTGCAGGATGTTGTAGACTTTGTATGGAAGTAGGTCTGGGCCTGGTGAGGAGAGTGGCTTGGTCTTCTTGAGGGTGGTGGTGACCTTGTCCACTTCAATGGGGGGGTTGTCAAGCTTGGCCAGCTTCTTGCAGATGTCATTGGGGATTGTGTCAGCATAGCACTTGACAAAGGGGCAGTAGGTGGTGTGGTTGTGGTGTGGGGCCAAGTATAGAGCACAGTAGAAGCACACAGTGATGTTGGGGGCATTCTTGGGGTAAGGGGTGTCAGTGGGGGCTTCTGTGAACACCGTTGACTGGCAGGCCTTATTGCCCTGCTTGAGTCACACAGTGAGGACTTTGCTTGGGAGGTGGGCTGTATGGAGGTGCTTTAGTTGGCAGGTGATGGTGGTGTGGAGGTGGCACATGGCTATGAGGGTGTGGAAACATAGGCAAAGTCAATGATGGATGGCTGGATGTTGGTGTTGCAATGGTGGAAGGTGGGCTGGGTGGGGGTTGCCATGTTGAGGTTGTGTGATTGTGTGATTGCTTTCCATCCAGGGGGGGGGGTTGTGTGGGTGATGGTTGAGGTCACTGGTGATGATGTACATCTGTTGGGCTGCTTGGAGGAAGGGGCGTAGCAGGCAAGGACATTGAAGCTGGTGGAGAGGATGGACATGGTGGCATGCATGAAGTGGCTGTTGGGGTTGATGTTGATGGGTGTGGCTGTTGTGTGCTTGGAGATTGGGATGAGGGTGGTTCCTGCTGTGGCATTGGGTCCTGGTGACCACAGGCTGGGGGGGGAGTCCTGTGACTGGTTGGGGCTGTGCGTTTTAGTGAGGATGAGGATGTCAACTCTATGGTTGAGGGTGAGGCATGGTTTGGGTTGGGCTAGCCCATTGGTGTTGTATATTAGGATGGTGGGGGTGGAGGAGGGTGGGGATGTGGGTCATGCTGTGAAGGGGTTGCTGATTGTTTGGTGGGGGTTGTTAAGATCCATATTGACTGGTGGGGGTGTGGTTGTGCATGCTTGTGTGGATGTGAGGGCTGCTAGTGTTGCAGGCATTGGTGGGGCAGGGTTGGGCTTGGGGTTTGGTTGTGCTGTTGTGGTTGGTGTGGTAGGCTTTGGGGGNTGTGGTCACCAGGGGGGCCTTTGTGTGTAGGGGCAGTGGCTGGCGTAGGTGGCATTGTGGGGTTGTTGTTGGCGTTGTGATTGTGCTGGGGTTGGGGTAGTGTTGTGCTGCATGAGGGTTATGGAGTTGAATATGACTTTCAAGAAGGGGGACCTGATGCCAGAGCAGGTGTTGAGCCATTTGCATTCCTTCATGTTGCCAAAGGCCTTGCGGCACTTGTTGATCTGGTTGTTGGGGAAGTCACTGTGGGGTTGAATGGTTTGTGGACTGGGAGGAGTCCAAGGCCTTGTACCTGGAGGCTACTGAGTTGACAAATTTATCAATGGGGGCAGGATTGGTGAAAATGATACATATGCCCTTGGGGTGAAGTTGAATCTAGAGATTAATTCAGTGGGGATGTTGAGATTGGTGAGGAGGTTGAGGAGGGCTGGGGATGCATTGTTGAGGTCCTCAAAGGTGGGGCAAATTGAGGTTTCAAGAATCACAAAATCAGGGTCAATTGGATGGGTGGGGAACATGGGTGGGGTTGAGGTGAAATGGGTGGTGAGGGAGGAGAGGAGTGTTGTCTACCTGTTTGGGTTGGGCTATGCTTTGGGGTGCAATGCATTGGACCCAGGTTGGTGGGGTCATCACAATGTCCGGCGGAGCTGTGGCCATCTGCGAGGGTCAGTGCATCCTTCTTCCTACTTGATTGTTTGTTTTCCCTCTTCCTAATGCTTTTTTTTAACCTTTTCCTTCCTTTTTCACCCTTTTTCACCTTTTTCAGCTTTGGTTGGCTGGTTTCAAACCAATCCGCGGGTTCGATCGGCAATTAATTTGAAGGTCTTGTGCGCAAACGCAGTACTGCGCCCGCATTCCCGCAAGCACGACAGTAAGATGCATCCTCAACAGCTACAGCTGGCGGTGACTCTGGCGGTGGTGCTGTTTGCGGGGTCATCCATGGTGGCCTTGGCCGAGACATGGGCCTTGACGGCGGGCCAAGCGGCCTGCCCGGATCTGCCGTATTGCACCAGCAGCTACGACGTGTGCGTGGCCTACGCCGCGGGCTCCTACTTTCAGGGTGCCGACTTCCCGCCCTTTACAAACGCCACCTCTCCCCAACGCCAGCTCGCCGCCGCCCCATTCCGCTTCGACGGCGAGGGCTCGTTCGAGGTACCCACCCAACCCTTCGTCATGACGAATCCCCTCCCCCCCCAAATGGTGTGTGTGCAATAAATAAATAAAGAAATAAATGCAAAAAATGTGAATATGAAATGCAGGTCCAGGGTCTGTCGATGATCTTCTCGCGGAAGGCGACGGATGGTTTTATGTTCAGCGTGGCGGTGTTCTTCTACGAGGCCAATGCCACCGACCCGTCGCTCCCGGGCAACGTGCTGCCCGGATGGGAGGGCGGGCTGGCGGTTACTGTGACCAAGGGCAGCACCGTGTCGCCGACAGGGGGCACGATCACGGCCCCGTTCTACCGCGTGACCGGCGCCATCACGCCCTCGTTCAACCTCTCCGCGGGCACCTACTTCCTCTCGGTGGCCAGCTTCGGCTCCAAGCCCTCTACCACGGATGGCGCCTACCGCATCGCCGGCAGCAACACCACCGGCACCTACTTCGCCACCTACCTCGGCATC
>CDFJ01217158.1:4709-28792 GCA_000826505.1 Acanthamoeba pearcei
CGCGGCGAGCGGATAGCCGCCCTTGCCCGCCTCAAAGTTGCGGGCCAGCACGAGACCCGCGAAGGAGTCGAACCCGAAGCTCTGCCCACTTCCCTTGCCCACCACTGTGGCGCCACACACACCGCGCACGCACACGCACACGAGGAATGTAAGCAATGTCCACATCACGCTGTCCTTTGCTGCACGGCACACACCTTGGCTGAACTGCTGGGGATCGAGCCCGAGGCGTGTCGCGACCGGCAGTATCTCGGCCATGGCCGCGATCGACACGTTGAAGAGCACGTTGTTCAACTGTGGAATGCGCGCGTGCGTGCGAAAGCGTGTGCGTGTGCGTGGGCCGAGTGTTTCGGGTTTGTGTGCGATGTGAGATGAGTGCGTGTTCACGAGCCCTGTGGGCCTCAAGAACTCAGTGGCGCGTACCATTTTGGTCAGTTGGCCGTTGCCCGAGGCGCCCAGGAATGTCACCTCCTTGCCCATGGCCCGCAAGGCCGGCTCGACCACCTCAAACGCCCTGCGGTCGCCACCGACCTGCAGTTGTGCGTGTGCGGTGAGTGCGGTGGTACGCGTTGCGCGTGCCGAGTGTGGGGTGGGGGGTGGGGGGCGGAGCACGCACCATGATGGACAGGGTGCCGGCCTCGGCCTTGGCCACCATGCCCGACACCGGAGCGTCGAGGAAGGTGATGCCCATTTCGCGCAGGCGTCGCTCCGTCTCCTGCGTCCACACCGGATGCGAAGTGCCGCAGTCCACCAACACATGCCGCCCTGCACCCGCCCACGCGTGTGCCGCGTGCCGTGTGCGGTGAGTTGCAATGATTGACAATTAATGGCGCACGCCGATCACACCTACCCGGCTTGAGAAAGGCCACGAGGCCGCGATCGCTTTCATCGGCTGACGACGACGAAGACGGTGACGACGACGGCGAAGCGGGGGAGGAGCCAAACAGGACGCGCTGCAGAATGGTGTGGTCCGGAAGACAGAAGATGATGCGGTCGCACTCCTCGGCCAGCTGCGGCAGGCCACCGACCGCGACCTGCGACGGAGGGAAGGCCTCCTCCACCCGCGCCAGGCACGCGTCGTAGACCAACAGCGCGAAGCCCTTCCGCGACAGGTTCTGGGCCATGCCTGCGGGCGGGAGTTGTGGGGGAAAGAGTTCATTTTTTAGGTTTGGAACGGTGGTTGGGGGCACCACCGATGAAGGGAGTAGCAGTACCTCTGCCCATGTTGCCCACCCCAATGAAGCCCAGTTTCGCAACACTCTCCGCTGCTCCCTCCATCGCCTTCGTTCTTTGCTTTCTCTGTTTTCTTTGATTTATATCTTTTCTTTTAATTTCTTTTAGTTTAAGGCGTCCAAAAAATTTCAACGAACAATTACAAATTTTCGTTTGCCGTTTGTAAAAATCGACCGTTGGCCGCGGTGCAAGCAACAGCGAAAGATGAAGAGGAGGCGCACGGGAGATGTGGCAGAGGGCGTGGAAGGTGAGGCGGCGCAGGGCGGTGCCGGCAGCTTCGACACGGGCGCGCGACACTACCGCGACACCAAGCAGGTCAAGAACGACCTCAAGGCCATACACGGTGCGGTCACCAGCTGCCCTCAACTGATCTGCACTACGGCTTGTTTATTCTTATTTTGCACTTGGCAATGGTCAGAGCGAACGCTGGCCGTTCTTATGTCCGCCGAACCTAAGGAAGACACTGATGATGGTAAGTTGTAATTGAATTTTATATTAATTATATTTTATTTAATTTTCCTTATTTAGGTAAAATCACTTCATAAATAAATGAATTTCGTTTCAACGCAGACTCGCCGACTCTGACCGCGCTGATGGCGCTGGGACTCGACCGCGACGACGCTCAGGAGCGGAGCTGGAAGGTGAAGGCGGGCCAGTGCGCCGCGTGCCTGGCCGGCGGCGGTGAAGACGACGAGTCGGTCCTCGAGTGCAGCTACTGCCAGCGCGACATCTGCCTGGCCTGCCTCCAGCGCTGCGAGCTCTGCCAGCAGCTCTTCTGTCCCACCTGCACCACCACCAAGTACCGCCTCCGTCCGTCCGCGTGTGCGTGTGCGTGTTCTGTGTGCGGTGTGTTGACACGCAGTGCGTGCCTAGTCATGAGCTGCGACAGGACCGTGTGCTGTGTCTGTCGTGCAACACGGAAGACCTGAAGCAGCAGAGACGCGACCACCCCCAGCACCAGCCGCAGCACGCGGCCTACCCGGACGACCAGCCCCAGCCCATGGACGAGGTCCCCGCCCAGTGACGCGGCGCGGGTGTGCGTGTGCGTGTGCGTGTGCGCACCATCGAAAAAGAAGCGCTTTTATCGAGTTTGTGTCATCCATCTGGACACACGTCTCTAGTTCCTCCTTCTGGGCCGAGATTCAGTCGTCGGCCGAGGGCGCGCGGATGGGCGTTCGCCGCGTGGGTCGCTGGGAGAGGGCGCTGCCGGCGCTCACCAGCCCGAGAAAGGCCTCGGGACCGGCCCCCTCCGGCACGTTGAACCCCTTGGCCGCCGGTCGGCTCCTCCTCGCACTCGATCTGGTGCTCTTGCCATGCAGCGGAGGCGGCGACGGCGACGTGCCGACAGCGGCGGCGGCCGACTCTCTCCGCCTGGAGCGCGATCTGGTGCTCTTGCCGGGCGGAATGGCGGCGAGGTGCTCGGTGGAGTCAGCATCAGTCATCATCTCGACGCTGTCTTCGTCTTCGTGCATGTCCAGGCTGCTCCTCCGCACCCGGTCCTCACCTTCCTTCTCCTGCGTCGACTCTCGGCCGTCTATCAGGCTTCGAGTCCTCCTCTTGCTGCTGCCGCTGCTGCTCTTCTTCTCTTCCTTTACCTTCTTCTTTTCCTTTTCCTCTCTTTTCTCGTTCTTCTCTGTCTTCTCGCTTTCTCTGGGCTTCTTCGTACGCGGCGAGTCGTCGTTGTCGCCCGACCCCGCTGCGCAGTGGCCGCTCCCGCTGGCTCGCTGTGGTGCGTGCTGGTCCGTCGCATCGGCGTCGTCCCTCGGCCTCTTGGCCTTGCGCGAGGCGTCGCTGCTATTGCGCGCCGGCGACGCCGGCGGGTGCGCTCGCTTGCGGCAGCCCACGCAGGGGCACATGTGGCGGCAGATGGCGCAGCCCTCGGGGTGCACGATGCCGTCCCACTCGGCGTGCGCGTTGGCAAACTCGACGTTGAACAGCTTGCGCAGGCAGCCGTCGCAGAACCGATGCGTGGGCCGCACGAGGCAGGTCACAAAGTCGATCTTGCGCGTCTTGCAGTTGTGGCAGTTCTTGCCGTGCTCCTTGCGCAGCTGTTTGAGCGACCTGCGGATCTGGCCGGAGGCGGCGGCGGCGGCCAAGACCTGCGTTTCCGTCACGACGGGCTGGTCGACGGCGACGTCGCCCACGCCACGGGGCGACGCGAGCTCCGTGGCCGATCGGGGGACCAGCGCCGCCGCAGGGAGCGACTTGGCCGATGGCACGATGGTGGTGTCGACCGTGGGGTGGTCGTTGGTCTCGACCAGGGAGAAGGTCTCCTCGTCGGCGTTGTCCTCGGGCGGCGGCACGGCGGCGGCGCTATCCCGGGTCTGCTTGGCCTTGGCCACCGCGCGCCTCTTCTTGTTGGCGTTCGCAATGTTGCGCATCGACTCGTGACGTTGATCGTATTCATCGTCGTCTTCCTCTTCTTCCTCGTCGACCTCTTCTACCTCCTCCTTCCTCCGCTTCTTCCTGGTGTCGGTCTCCAAAGGCTTTCGCTCAAGTCCTCCCGAGTGGCGTCGGGACGAGCGACGCGCGACCGAATGCAGTCGGGGCGCGTCGAGGGCGCTGCTGCCGGAATCGGGATCTTGTTCGCTGTCGTCGTCGGCCGCCTCTCGAGCCTCCGTAGTCGCAGCCATGACGTCGGCGGTGGTCTCGGCGACGGTGAGCTCCTGCTCCATCAGACGAGCCGACCGGCGACCGATCGTAGGCGGCGACGTATGAGGCGAGAACGATGTGGGCGACGCGGGCGATGGCGAAGTAGGCGCGGGCTTGCGCTTGCCGCGGACCTCCCAGGTGCCCTTGTAGACCTCGACGTCGGGCGAACAGTAGCGGGCTGGCACGCGCCTCTCGGTGCTGCCGCGAAGGGATCGGCCCTCCTGGAACCCGCCCAGCTTGACCTCGGCCATGGTGACTGGCGACTCGGCGGTGGGGATGGTGCCGGCCCGGACGAGCGGGTGCTGCGACGCGGCGGCGAGAAGGGCGTCGAGCGGGCTCTCGACGAGGCCGTCGTCAGTGTTCACGTGATATGGTGGAGTCGTCGGGCTACTCTCGGTGTCGGCGATCCACATTGATGAAGATTTGAACTGCTGATGAAGCTCTGGCACGCCGTAGCCCAGACCGAGATTGGCCGCCCGAGCCACGACCATCTTTGCGGTATGTCGGTCCGCTGGCGAGATGTCGCCGCCCGCGGCATCTTGGAGAATGGATTTCAAGATGTGAGGACGCACCAAAGCCCCGTGGTCGGCATCCGATCGAGCGCCCGATCCATCCAAGCGGCAGGCGGCCGTGTCGTCGAGGGCTTGGGCCAAGTCGCCCGAGTAGAGGAAGGCCAGCAGCAAGCGGAGGGCGGTCGGGTCGCCCGGCTCCGTCGCCTGGAGCTCTACCACGGTCCTGCGACCGCCCCTTCGCGTCGGCTCCCCTTCCTCCTCCTTCTCGAAAACGTCGAGCACCTTGAGCTGCTGTCCGTCCTGCGTCGTTGTGTCTCCATCCCCTCCACCTCCCCTTATCTCTCCCGCTTCCACTTCTTCTTTGCCTTCTCGAGCTCCCACCTCCTCCTTGTTGTTGCTGTGTAGTCGGCAGAGCTGGGCCAGGGCGTCGGACCAGGCCGCCACGACTACTCGATGAACGTACACCTCCAGCTCGGGAGCGGCAGGCCCCCTGGTCGGCGAGGATGAAGGTGAAGGTGAAGGAGGAGACGGCGGAGAGGAGGGTTCTTCCCCGGAGCCCTGCAAGAGCTCGGCTCGAGTAGAGGCATCATGGGGCGGCCACTGGCAGCGGAAGGCGAGGTCGCTCCACGTCGGGTCGTCAAAGGCCGTACGCAGGCGGCGCTGGAGTAGCCCTCTGCCCTCTCGCATCTCCTCTAGTTCGTGCTTGTTGTCCTGCTCGCGCGGGTGTGGGATGGCCCGACCGGCTTGCATGATGTTCGCTTCGACTTCAGACTTGCCCACCTCGCCGGTGGTGTGGCCTGTCGTTGGGTGTCTGTCTTGAACGGTGTTCTGGTCCCGGCTCCGAGGCCGCACAGTCGGCCTTTTTGGTTTTTGGGTTTTTTTTGTTTTGCGAGTGAGAAATTTAAGTTATTTTCGGACATACTGATATGGCATTCCTCAGATGACTGAACTCGCAAACGCACCCCCCTGCTGCGGTGGCACTTGATCTGCATCTGTGCTGTGCCGAATGCTCGAGATTTGCAAGGGAGGGGCTACGGAAGATGGCCCATTCAAAGAAGAGCGCCTTGGAAGGGAGATTGGGGAATCTGTCGCCTTGCCTTCACCGCATCCCGTGAAGCACGGCCTAATTGCTACGCCATCGAGAGTGGAAATGGCGGTGCTGTGCCGCGTAGGACGAGCCTTGCGCTGCGCTCGATCTGATCAAGACAGCGCGCAATCGCCTGTGCGTAGATTGATCGCCAACCAAGGTACCCAGGCAACCAACAACAGCTGCCCATCAAAGATGAAGAGGTGGCTGGCTGGTGGACGCTTTTTACAAGGAGAAGGACTCCAGAGGGAGTGGGTTTATTTTTCGATCGCAGTGCACCTCATCTTCACAAGGGCACGAGGGAAGGCCCACTCTATGTTTTTTGTTTGATTAATGCACAGATTACTGCTTGGCAGCCTTCTCGATCTCAGAGAGGAAGGCACCACGGTCAACCTTCTTGACGTGCACGTCCTCTGTAGCAAGAGAGATGAATGAGATTGAGATCG
This sequence comes from Acanthamoeba pearcei, assembly GCA_000826505.1. NCBI lineage: Eukaryota > Discosea > Longamoebia > Acanthamoebidae > Acanthamoeba > Acanthamoeba pearcei. Next base: position 10,637 of record CDFJ01217158.1, read on the forward strand.
AGGGAAGAGCGAGAAAGAGAGCAGATGACGCGAAACAGAATCAGAGGGAGTGTAGAGGAGCGCAGTGGCGGCGCGGCAAGGGGCAAGGCGACAAGAAGAAGAGAAGAGAAGACGAGAATAGATAAAAGAAGGCACAGTGGAGCCCAGCGTACCAGGAATGGCGGGACCCGACTTGTCGACGGTCTCAGCGTGCTTCAGGTCGTGGGGCTTGGCCACCTCCTCGAGGAAGGAGGAGCGGTCGACCTTCTTGACGGTGACGTTCTCAATCTGAGGAGCCGACTTGTCGACGGTCTCGGCGTGCTTGAGGGCGGCACCCTGGCCGATGGCGGACTGAAGCTCGGGGTTCATGTTGGTGGTGGGTGAAGGTGTTGTGGGTGGGGTGGTGTCGTTTGGTGGACTGGCCAGCAGAGCAGGAGGCCACCCCTCTTATAAACGCACCTGCGCGGGACACGATTGGAGGGGCACCAAACGCCAGGTGTCACGAGAACGCCATTGGCCCGAGCCAGACGAAATGAATAGCTGTCGACCACTGGCCGAGAGGAATTTCGGAGTTTTCGTCGGTTTCAAGCCTCGAATTTCCGAAATTCACCAATGACACTCCCTGGCACGCAAAAACTGGCGACATTCTCCAGATGCCTTGGGATTGCCGCCAACAGAGTTGTTGCAGAGCCACACACTCGCCACTTGTCGTTCACATCTTGTCATGGCTTCTCGTTCGTACGGCGCACGCGTGAGCGAGCTGAGAGGCTGAGATGAAACTTGATGCAGGCAAGCCGTGTTTTGTGATAAGTTTTATGTTTTTGCGTGTTTTGCTCTCACGACAGGTGCCCTACTTGGCGCAAGAGAGAAAAAGGGAAGAGAAGGGAGAGAGGGAAAGAGAAGGTCGCGGCGCAGTTCACTGCCGCATGCTGTCGAAGTCGTCGTCGTCTTCGTCGACCATGACGCTGAGCTCGACGTTCAAGGCATCGATGGCGTCATCGTCATCATCGTCACCGGCGTCGTCGTCTTGCTCCTCGTCGGCCACGGAGACTTCGCACGCGTTGATCTCCTCCTCGCAGCCCAGCAGCTCGCCCTCCTGCTCGAGAGCGAACTGAAGCTCGTCCTGCTCCTTCTTCTGCGCCTCGAGAGCCTTGAGAGAGGCGACGTAGGGCTGGAGGAACGGGTGGGCCAGCACGCGCTCGATGGTGGGCCGCTTGCGCGGGTTGGGGTCGAGCAGGGTGAGCACGAGGTCGCGGCACTCGCGCGACACCTGGCGCGGGAAGGGCAGCGACGAGAGGTGGCTGTAGTCGGTCTGCTGGGCCACCTGGAGCTCGATCTCCGAGTCGAACGGGTAGGCGCCGGTCACGAGGATGTAGAGGATTACCCCCATGGCGTAGACCTCGTTGGCGCTGCCGTTGTAGGGTCGGCCCTCGAGCACCTCGGGCGAGCAGTAGGCCTCGGTGCCGGAGAACTTGGTGAGGATGTCGGTCGGCCGCTGCACCGTGCAGCACAGGCCAAAGTCGCTCAGCTTGACCGAGACGTCGGCCGCTGACAGGTCGACGAGTAGATTTTCGAGCTTCAGATCGTGGTGGATGACGCCGAGGTGGTTGTGGAGGTAGTTGACGGCATCGGCCAGCTGGCCGAAGGCACGTCGCGCGAGGGGCTCGTCGAGCTTGCCGCGTGCGACGACAAAGTCGAACAGGTCGCCGCCGTTGACGTAGTCCATGACGAAGTAGACGTCGTCCTCGGTCTCCACGACGTCGCGCAGCGGCACGATGTTGGGGTGGAGGCATCGTCGCAGCACGTCGACCTCCACCTTGAGGTGTTCGCGCATCGTGGTGGAGAGCTTGCTCTTGGTTATTCGCTTGATGGCCAGCTTGGTCTTCATGTCACCGCCGTGGAAGCCCAGCTTCACCTCGCCAAAGGCGCCTTCGCCCAGGATCTCCGTGTCGCACATGGCGTAGTGGCTCGCGCCAATTCTCGACATCTTCATCTTCCTTCTCTAAATCTTATGCAACAATTTCAATTCTTCTTTCGGCTTTCTGCCCTCTCGTGCGTTCGGGGTGGAAACTGATCGAATTGAAATGTCTTCTTACAAGGAAGTCGTTCGTGTTTGCTTCGCAGGTCGAGTAGAAAAGGCGATATGTGGCCTGGCATCTCTTCGCCCGCCTTTTCTTCCGCCCGAGCCTTTCCTGGTACTCGGAGTCCGTTAGAATTTTTTTCACTCCAAAATGTTTTGATTGGCCAACGCTTCACGTTCCCTTTTCGGCCGTTGGTTTCCAGGAAATATTTTGATTTTCATTTATAATTTTTTCTATTATAAAAATGATCATTTTTTCTCAGGCCTGGGGCATGGGGAGGGCGTAGAGGGCGGCCTTGGTCTTGGCGTACATGGTGAGCCGTCGGAGCGAGTACTGGAAGAAGTCGTAGTCGATGTCGGACACCTTGGCCTGCGCGAGGCCCCAGATGCCCCAGTAGAGGTGCGACGCGAGCGTGAACTTGTTGGCCTCCACGCAGGCACGCTCCAGCTCCAGCTCCGTCGGCTGACGCTCGAGGAACGCCTCCAGGTATCTGTTCAAGAGCGGACAGGCCTGGTCGGTCAACACTGCGGTCGTGTCGTGTCGTCGCGTGGCATGGCTTGTGTGTGGCGTACCGGGTGAGGAAGAACATTTGCTTCTCGCGCGCTGGAAACTTGGTCCAGTCCAGGTCGAAGCCGGTGTGCTCGCAGAAGTGATTACCCAGGTCCCACCCCCTGTGGTTGTAGCACGCGTACTCGAAGCTGCACCAGTAGAGACACAATGTGTCAGGCAACCACACACGGGAATGTGACTGCTTGAGAGAGGCTCAGCACTCACTCGATGAAACCGACGGTGTTGGACTCCTTGTCGTAGATGCAGTTCATCGGCTGGACGTCGTTGTGACAAAACGTGACTGCACACAGGAAAGAAATAGACTTGAGACGATTGACCTTCTGTGGGGCTAGAGGAGCACAGGGCGTACCCGGTGTATTGAGCGAAGCCAGCATGGCCTCCAGCTCATCCATCTCCTTGACCACATCAATGCCCAGCGCAGCCCACTCCTCCTTCTGATGAATCATTACCACGTTAGAAGGGGCACTGAGGGACGTGAGAAAACATAAGGATAGCCACCTGCTCTTCCCTCTGTACGTGCGAGAGGTCGTTCTTGGGGATGAGGTCGAGCCACTTTCGCACAAGCAGAGACCAGGCCGGCTCCCTAGGTACGCCGGGAATCTCCATCTTTGCGTGCCACTGCGCCAGCCTCTTCGCGATGAGTGCAGCGTACTGCCACACACACACACACACACACACACAACACAACACAACAAGATAAACGCTGGCATGAGCCCATACGCTACAAGACTCACATCACTGTACACAGACGAGACACGGCTCACCTCGGGCTTGTGCACTTCCTCGATGGTCAGCTGCACACCGTCAACGTGCCCGTAGACACAGCCGTTCTTGTACTTGCCTGCGGATCGGGAGAGGAGCACATTAACGTGACATCAACAGAGGCCAGAGCCGTAGAGAGCCGCAGGAGCGGCGGCCTACCATAGAACTTGGGGCCGAGGCCGGCCTTGTACACCGCCTGGAAGACCAGCAGTTCGCCATCTCGATCCGCCAGCGACACGTCACTCCCGTCCTCTGTCACACAACACGACACGACACACACACGACACACACGACACACATCAAATATATCTGGGTAAATAAATCAATAATTAATAAATAAACGCAAAGCACCTTGGGTAGAGCTGCCGGTGACCCTGATGAGGATCTTCTGATGAGGGTCGACGAGCGAGGTGCACCGGTAGAGCTTGTTGGAGAGGCCGCCGGTATACTTGCGGATGGCGAGCTGGTCATCGCCCAAGCCGGCCCAGTCTTCAGATCGGAAAGTGCGCGCGATGTCCTTCAGTTTGTGGTCGCGTTGCTGGATGAACGGCGTCGGGTGACCCGATTCCTTGGATGCGACCTCCTCCCTCGTCTCTTCCTCTTCATCCACGACCATCTCGATGTCGTTTCGGATCAGGTACGGTGCCGCATTGGCGACATCTTCGCATTGTGCCACCTTCTCCAGCGAATGCGAGGGGCTCTCGAATGCGGGGATGTGGAGAGCGGCATCGTGCGTGGGGTGGCTTTCGCCCACCTCTGGCGTGTGGTGCCGCTTGTTGCTCTTCCTGAGCTGCTGCTCATGCGGTCCTGCGTCGTTCATCTTGGCTTCGTGTTCGTTTCGTCTTTTCCTCTGTGTTTTCCATTTCCACCAGATTTGCGCCGCCGAGCTCGGCTAGCTGCATCTTCGAAGCGCCCTGTGTACGTCCTCTACGGCAGTAGAGGCTCGATTCTTGAGCAAGAGAGAGCCACGAACGAGGCACACACGCTTGAGAAGCTCACAAACACACCAGATGAGCACAACCAGGTACGTACAGCTTCTTCGTTCAACGATGTGATTAATCACCCACCTCGCCCACCATTCCCAATCGCTAGCTCATCGAGCTGGCCTTGTGAAGAACTCTTTTGTTCGCAAACGGCAATGGCGATGATCTTCGATCAATCTGCACAAGCGTAAAAATTTCGTTGCAGAATCACTTGCCTCGATGATCATGACGCTGATGCTGATGTGGCATCCCTCTACACTACAGGCCGCAGCGACGGCAGAAGCAAAAGGCGCAGCAGCGGCTGGACGTTTACGGCTCCTATCTGGCGCGCGGGCAGTACACGCGCGAGGAGGAGCACCAGGACGACGGCGACTACCGCGAGCGCCTCAGCGCCGCCGAGCTGCGCAAGCGCAAGGCCGAGCGCGAGGCCAAGGAAAAGGAAGAGCGCGAGCTGGAGGACAAGGCGAAGCAGGACAGCGCCGACCTACGCCCCAGCAAGAAGGTACACAATCGCATCATCATCGCACGCGCGACGTGAAGGTGATCAGGGTTAGGTGTCGGGTTCCTTGAGCTCGTGACGATGATGGCGGGGTAATGACGATCAGCGATTGCCACAGCTCAAGAGTGGCGTTGAGAATGGATCGAGCCAGGAGGTGGACGTCGAGGGATCGGATCGGGACGCGCGCTGGGCCAACGATTTCCTGCTGCAGTCGTCGCAATCGCAGGAAGAAGACGTGCTGAGCCCGAAAACGCTTTCGTACAGCCTCAGCCCGGCCAGTCCGCCGTTCGCCTTCAACATTGTCATTCCCGAGTTCGATGAAAGCCAGGCCGCCGACGCTGCACCACCTCTGACGCGCAAACTGGTACCGTGCCACACGCCTGCGCGCGGCAAGCCGTTGGTGCTCACCTCGCCGCCCTTATGTAGGAGGAGGGAGTGGTGGTGAAGAAGAAAAAGCGGGGTCGCTCGGTCAGCTTTGACGAGACCGTGACGGTGCTCGACCGCAGAGGACGCACCACTCAGTTTCCGCTTGCGCCTGGTGATGGTGCGGCGGCTTCAGCTTCTCTCTCTCCTCTCTTGTCAGTGCTTCGGACGATGGAGTGTAACAATTGACCGTTGGTTGTCTCCGCGCCTGCGTGGCGTGTGTGCTGGTGCATAACAGAGCGGAGCATGCAGAACTTGGTCGCTGGTGGTGCAGGCTCGCCACGGCGCAGGAACCTCCGCGAACGTGCCCCCGTCCCAGAGAAAAAGCCTGCGCCTCTCGCACTGGGGTCATCCGACGAAGACGATGAAGACGACGAAGAGGAAGAGGAAGAGGATGAAGGAGACGAGTACAACGTCAGCGAAGAGGAAGAGGAAGAGGAGACCACCAACGGCCAGAAGAAGAAGGAAGAACAGAAACGAGACAAGGAAAAGGAAAAGGAAAAGGAAAAGAAGAAGTCGGCGAACAGGAGGCCCAAGGCCAAGGCCAATGGCAAGGCAAAGGAGCTGGCAAAGCCGGCGAAAGGCAACAACAAGAAGAAGACGGCGGCGCTCTTCCACCGTGCTTGCCTCAAGCATCTGGTGCCCGAGGACCACTGCGAAGTGCCCGAACGGCTCTCCGCCACCATACAGGTGCGGCTCCATCCATTCTTGCTCGTGGCCGATTATCATTGTAATCAACCATCCGACACGCACACGCATCACCACACGCACCACTGCACGCGCGCCGTACCACCGCACACCCCTACCACAGTGCATCGAAGAGTTGCACGATTCGGAGGAGACGCAAAGGCAAATCGAGCTCTTCGCTTCGCCATCCAAGGCAGATCTGCGATGGGTCAAGGTTCTGCCACCCTGGCCACCATCGTAACACTGGACGACTGAAATCCGATGCGAAACGTTGGCTCATTTTGTGTGTCTCGTTGTGTGAACGTTCTGTCATCACCAGGCCGTGCACGACGCGTCGTACGTGCGGAAGATGAGCGAAAAGGTGCCGACGCAAGGCGGTTCGCAGGTCACCGTGCATGCCACCCTGTCGACATTGGAGATGGAAAATTCCGACGCCAACGTACGCTCATCCACTCCCCATGGGGAGTAGTCATAATGGTCGTTCACACATGACACGACACGCAATTCGGCACACGGCACGCACGCACACACAGTTTTACACCGACACATTCATGTCGCACGAGTCATGGGCTGCGGCGCTCTACGCCGCTGGGTCTGTCATCGAAGCTGTCGACCTGGTCATGAGCCAGACCCATCGCAATGCCGTCTGCGCCGTTCGACCACCAGGGCACCACTGCGGCCGGAGCGGGCGCACCGGGCAGGTCAAATCGCAGGGCTTCTGCCTCCTCAACAACGTCGCCATCGGCGCCAAGTATGCCCTCCTCAAGCACGACCTCCACCGAATCGCCATCGTCGACTTTGACGTTCACGCCGGTACGCGCTTGGCCCTGCCGCTGTCGCCTCGTGGTCTGACCTGTGGGCTGACATTTTGTGGGAACAAAGGCAACGGCACGGAAGAGATCTTTACCGGCGATGACAACTTTCTCTTCGTTTCCGTCCATGCCGTGGGCGAAAGCTTCTACCCCGGTGCGCCTCGTACTTTGTCTGACCGACATGACCGACCACCGAGTGCGGGGTTTGGTGCTTGCTGACTTTTTTTTTTTTTGGCGATCATCAGAAACGGGCCACGAGAGCGGCGAGAACGTGTTCAATCTGCCGCTGCCGCACTGCACGACCGCGGCCACCTATCGTCAGGAGTTCGAGAAGGTCATCTGCAAGCTGGACGCCTTTGCGCCCCAGTTCCTCTTCCTTTCAAGCGGGTACTCGTCCACCTTCATTCACGCACACCAACGCACCGCACACATTGAAGTGGCTGTGGACTTAATGATGTGGTGCTTGTTCACCACGCGGGCAGTTTTGATGGCCACAAGAGCGATCCCATTCGGGGGGCGAGGAAGAAGGAAGGCTTCGCCCTGACCGGCATTGACTATCATCACATCACGAGTGCGCCCCCTCTCCCCCCGGTGCCAATGCATCATCGGCTGCAGCGGACTCATGGCTCTCATTCTTTCTTTTTCGTTCTTTTTTTCCCCAGCCCGACTCTTGGAAGTGGCAGAGCGCCACTGCGAGGGCAAGGTCGTGTCCGTGCTCGAGGGTGGATATGACGTCGGCTCTCGGGTACGCTACTCTCCGCATACACGCACGCGCACACTGATTCCGTCCGGTCTCTGGGTACCAGACGCGAGGACTGGCCGAGAGCTTTAAGGCCCACGTGATGGCGCTGATGGGCTGCAGCGAAGACGATGTCTCGGCAGCGGCTCCGGCGACCAAGCGCACCGCGAAGCGCACCGCGCAAAAGCGAACCGCCCGCAAAAAGGCCGACTCGAGCCAGGACGAGTACCAGGAGCCAGCGCGACCGGTCACTCAGGGCTCACCGCCCAGACCGACACCGAGCCTCGCAACAGTCGCGACGCGAACGCTCTCGCCTCCCACCCCGCCGCGCTCGTCGTCATCGCCCGGAAGCGAGGAAAGGGCGAAGCAGAAGGCGGTCAAGGTCAGCCCGGCTCGAGGCCGGCCGAAGCCGCCGGTGGTACCAGCGACGTGGTCGCCCAGGCTCGCGAAGCGGCGGTTCAAGAGCGAAGCCAGCAGCAGGAGCTCCGGGGTCGTCAACGACAGCGACAGCAACAGCGAAAACGACAGCCAGAGAAGGAAGCGGAAGAGGGGGCCCGCCGAGAGCGAAAACGAAAACGATGAAAGTGCGAAGGCGGCGCCGGAGAGAAGGAGCGAAGCGCGAGGGTCGCCCCTTATGCGGCGGGCCAGGAGGACGGCACGGAGCGTCAACGGCAGCGGCAGCAGCCAGGAGGGCGACGTGCCGCCCAGGCCGCAGGGGAAACGGATAGCCCGGCGGACACAGGTGGCGAGCAGCAGCCAGTCGGATGCGGACGGCGACAGCGCCACCGCAGCGTTCACCATCCAGGCCGACCGAATGGAGGGCGAGTCATCCGAGAGTCAATCAAGTCAGCCAAGCCAGACCTCCGCCTCATCATCGTCGCTCTCGTCATCGTCGTCATCGTCGGTCCAGCGAGCGGCGTCGCTGCCGTCGCCCCTGCCTCTCGCGCCCCAGCTCGACGGGCTCTGCGATTTTGAAGACGATCCGCTCTTCACGTCCTCCTTCTCCTCGGCGCCATCGCTCCAGCAGAGCAGCGAGAAGGTGGTCCTCCTCGACCTGTCTCAACTACCCGACGCCGCCGCCGACGACGACGACGAGACACAACTCGGTCCTTGACCGCCCCCCCCCCAACCCACGCATTTTTGACAACACAACACAACACAACACAACACCTCTTACATCACAACCAGGTTTTACTTTTTCCCTGGCAGGGCTCGCTCTGAGCTCGCCCTTGTGGTGTCCTTCGTGGTTCGGTTCCTAGGAGAAGACGGCCGGGTTGACGGCGTAGAGCGAGGCCATGGCGTTGATCTGGGCGCCGGTGCGGTACCGCTTGACGCTGTCGTCGGCTGAGTCGTCCAACCACCGCGGCGAGCACACGCCGCCGTCGGGGCGGTCCTCCGCCGACGACGTCGTCGTCGGGGCGGGAGGGGCTTGGGCGAGCCGCGGCGTCGACGGGTTGCTGCGGTCCCTGCGCACGGCGGTGGTGAGGGCGAGCACCTGCTGGTCCTCGGCGGACAGCTGGTCCTTCCACTTGTCGAGCCCGCGCTGGCTCTTGCTTCGCTCCTTCCTCTTCAAGATGACGGGGGCATGGGGTGAAGAAGAGGAAGATGACGAGGAAGATGAAGATGGGGAGTCGGAGGAGGCGAGCCCACGCCGTCCCTCTGTGATGGTTGGTTCGATGGCGTCCCTGTTCCACTTGCCCATGCCGCGCTGGCTCTTGCTCCGCCCCATCCGTGTCGAAGATGAGGCGGATGGAGTTGGAGATGGAGATGAAGGTGGTGAAGAAGACGAAGATGATGTGGGAGTAAGCATGGACGAAGGGGGCGTGGGCGTGTGCGAGTTTCGGCGACGACCCAAGGCAAGACCAGGAATCTTCATGGCTTTGTTGTGTGAAGTCCGGGGGGGGGGTATAGAAAGCTTGAGTTCGAGCCTCTTCGCGTCGTGCGTTGTATTGTGGTTGTGGTGGCTTACGTCGTGGCGGCGGTTTTGTGCGCAGCGGCACCGGTGGCGGTACCTGCAACCTCGTTGCCTCTCGTTGTGCGGTGTTTGGCGGGTTCAGCAACGGCAGCCAATCGCCAGAACGGGCGTATTAAAATTGAGGCCTTTTCGCTGTAGAGACCAAGAAGCCAGTCGTTTGACCGGTCATCATCCGGTCGTATCCGCGATCTTTGGTTCTCCGGTAGACCTCCGCTACCGCATGGCCCATGTGGTGAACGTCGTTCCCTGCCAACCTTGACTCCGACCAATTTGGCGGTTGTCACGCAGGCAAGGCAGCACAAAGAAGAAGAAGAGGAAGAAGAAGAAGGTCTAGAAAACCATCAGGCAATGTTGAAGATACCGGGGCTCCGGCGAAGCAAGGAACCGGCGGATGAGAAGGAGCAGCTGGTCAGCCCGCGAGGGAGCACCACGCCCCGAGGCACCACCACCACAGCCAGCCCGCGCGGCCGCAGCACCACGCCCCGAGGGGAGGGCCTCGTCAAGTGGGAGCTCAAGCTGGTTGCAGAGGGTGGCTCGCCGGTTCCCGATGACGCACCTTCCGCCACCCACACCACTCCGCAGGCGAGTCCGCGAACGCTGGTCTCGCCGCGGTGGGTGGACGACAAGGCCGAGCCGAGGATCCAGAAGCACCGGACCGACGCCCAGCTGGGGGCCATGGCCGCGCTCTACGCCACCAATCCGGCCGCCTTCGATTAGCTACTACCGAACACGACACGCGCGGCTCGCTCTACCGTCTGGGTGGCGGAGAATGCCAAGACTTGTGGAAGGAAGGGTTGACGAAGGAGGCGTGGTTTTGACGCCGTGGTCGTCCGGTGGGAGGGGAATAAAATCGTCCCGGTCAGAAGCCGTGGACCTTACGTAAAAACCTGACCTGCCCTGCTCTTGGTGCCACCATTTATCCGTAGTTTTCGTCAGTTTGACGGACTTCAACTCATCGCCGGCTGATCAAGACCAAAAATTCAGAATATTATGGGCATTTTACTCGAAATTGCTTAGAATTTCTGTCTCTCTGCCGGAGATGTCATGCGAGATGAGGTCCCCCTCCTGGTATCCGTCGGCGGAGCAGCTTCAGCTCCTTATTTGGAGATCAGGATCAGCACTAAAGGTGCCTCACGGCCTTCTAAAACCTAAGGCCGGCACACTTGCGTTCTTCTCAACCAACCTGGCACAACACAAACCAGACCCAACACACCACAACATGCGCCTGCCTTCTACTCTTCGCCGCAGCAAGCCCGATCTCGAGACCAGCCCCAGCCAGCGAGGCCTTGGCAAGTGGGAGGACCTCGCTCGCGCCGATTCCTCGTCTGACTCGCTCATGCGCCCGTCCGGTCACAGCGCCCGCCCCAAGCGCAGCGGAGAGGTGTGCTCCCCGCGATGGATCGACGACAAGGCCACCCCCGGCATACAGCGCTACCGCACCGGGGCTCAGCTCGCCGCCTTCGCCGCCGTCTGCGACGTCCACCCACTGCTCCTCCTCTGAGCGCTGCCGATTGCGCCCTCTCCACCGCGCCACAAACACCCAGACCCCCGTTCTCATATGAGACCATCACTATTTATTGTATACAGCCAACATATTGGTGCACAAGAACAAGGATATACCTATTCTTTCCTCCCACTCGTGTCTCCACGCTTGCCTCCATGTTTTGTCCGTAGCTCCGTTCTGTCTGGGCACTGCCAGTGGCGGGTTCGACACTCACTTCCCCCCGATGTTTGGAGAGTTACGTTTTTTTGGTTCACCCTTGGCTAAATGGTGGTCATTGCATTCCTCTGCCAATGCAGCGACACGGGGTTGTAGAGGTGTAGTTCACTACTCCTACAACGCTCTTCGTGTAGTTGATGAAGAAAATGATGAGCAACATGTGGATTGTTCTGGTGAAACTGCTCTCAACTTCTTATTTGTTTGTTTACATTGCACGCAGTGTCGCGTCCCCTGTGGGAGCGATTCGGAAGGCAGGCTGTCCTATGATGGCCGCCTTCTCTGGTGGTTGACACTGTCTCGAGCCTAGGCGAACACGGCCGGATGGGTGACGTAGAGCGCCGCCAGCGCCGCGACCTGCTCCCTGTCTCGGAACTTCTGGACGCTTGGGTCGGCCTCGTCCTTGAGCTCACGCCGGGGCGAAGCGCTCGCTCGGGGGCTGGTGGCGTTGTTGTTGGAGCTCAGGCTGGCCAGAATCGCTCGGTCCTCGGCCGTAAGCACGTCGCTCCACTTGTCGATCCCAGAGGGAGAGGTGGTGGACAGCCCCGATGACGGAGTCGAGGCCAGCAGACGCTCGGTCTCCTGGGCTGGAGTGTCCTTGGAGCGGCGGAGGGAAGTGGGCAGCTTCATGCTTGGTAGAGTAGGGTAGGGTGAGATGTTGCTCGAGTGTGGGGTAGGTGGTGAATGTGGAGTGTCCGCTCTGTTCGCTTTTTATGTGGCGGACCGGGCAATACCCGACTAGCTCGCGGCTCGGCGCTAGCGCACCTCCGTGTAGCGTACTGCCGAGGAGGTCCTGCGCCAATGGCGGAAATGCTTTGGTTGGGTGTGCAGTGCAACCTCGGCCGCCAGTTGTGTCGTTCGTTTTTATTCCATAATTGCGGAGATCATGGCGAACGAACGTCACGCTGTGCAGCGGATAGGTCGGAGTTAACACCGGATGACGCAAGGCCAACTCTGTCTCGCTGGGCCTGCATGCCCATTACTGTAAGTTTCGTGCAAAGAACTGAGCCTGGTGGAAACCCTGTGTTCAAGCGGTGCTCCAGACGAGAAGAAGAAGACCCGATGATCATGAAGCCGCGCGCGGAGATGAGGTTGCGCAGGAAGTATCTTGTTCGGGATCCCCACCCAATCAATCAAGCCCTTCTCCAGCATAAATAGCGGTCAGACCCTCTGCCTTACACTTCATTCAGTCTACCAACTACCATCCCACCAACACCAACACCAAACCATGAAGCTGCCCACTTCCCTCCGCCGCTCCAAGGACACCCCGGCCGCTATGACCGCCAACACCAAGGCCGCCACCAGGAAGAGCGACCACCGGCGAGAAGACAGCCAGCGCGGGCTGGACAAGTGGGAGTCGCTCCTGGACCAGATCACGTCCACGGCGCCGGCCAACTACGACTACTCCAGCCACCTGGCTGGCCACGCTGGCCAGGCGCCATCGCCCAGAGAGTTCGACGACGCCGCCACGCCCACGCTGCGCAGGCAGAGGGACCGCGCGCAGCTCGAGGCCGTCGACTCGTTCTACCGCTACACCTCCGGCGCCATCTTCGCCTAGCGAGAGCGTGGCCTCACCGCCGTCACCCACACTTGTAATTACTCTCACTATTTATTATTGGATAGCCACACAAACATGATGAGCTCCCACAGGGGAGCTATTTCCTTCACACATCTATCATTCATGTTGGGACTAGCACGGTGTTGGTTGTAACTCGATCAAGGGGAACAGGAGTAGTCGACCACAGAAGTCAGGACGTGGGCCGGGTGCGAGGCCCAATTTGCTCCTGCGGGCGTTGCAAAGCAACCGGCACCGTCGGCGCAGGTGGTGAGCGCGCCCGGGTTGGTGTCCGCCCAGCCCTCCTCCAGGAACCAGTACTGGTTGGTACCGGGCGAAGCCGGTTCGGCGCAGAAGGCCAGCAGGTAGATTTGGGCGGGGTCGAGCGCGGCGAGCGGCTCAGCGAAGGTGGCCTGGACCGGCGAGTAGGTGGGCTGTACCGCCGGCAGTACCGTGATGAAGCTGGTGGGCAGGCCTGGAGTGATATTGGTCCCAGCCACGATCGTGTGCGCGGCGGCGTCGATCACGAAGCCGCGAGCAGCGGGCGACGCCGAGGCGTCGTCGAACACGAACAACGCACCCGAGACGTTGTAAGGGCGGAGGTGGTAGGTGAAGCTGCGGACCGAGCTCACACCTCGCACGGCGTTTGCGAAGCAGTTGACCGCCAGCCAGCCCAGCGACGGGTCGGGCGCCGCGCCCCAGGGGCCCAGGCCGTTGTTGTGGCCCAGCCAACTGAAGCTCGCATTCCCCGTCGTGCACGGCAACTCGATGGGCTGCAGCGGCGACGGCAAAGCTGACGGCGACGGCACTGGCGACGTCGATGGCGAACACGACGGGGTCGTGGACGACGTGGGAGTCGACGTGGGCGATGACGTGGGAGAACGCGACGGGGTGGTCGACGGCGTGGGCGAGGTGGTGGGCGTGGGGCTCGGGCAGAGGCTGCCGGGCTGGACGGACACGTCGTCTAGCACGTAGGCGGCCGGGTCGTGCCGGGCGCCGAAGTAGAGGACGGTCGACGTGGACCGGACGGCGAGGGTGCGGCAGTACTGGGTCTGGGCCTGCGCCGGGCCGTTGGTGACCGACAGCAGTATCGAGCCGCCGAATTTGGCCAGGAATTCGTTGGGTGTGCCCTGGCTGCAGCCCAGGGTGAAGCGCACGGTGTAGGTGGCGCCGGAGGTGGTGGCCAGGGTCTGGGTGATGTTGCCCAGGCCGCCCACGGAGCCCATGGCGCACTGGCCGTTGAGCTGCTTGAGGTAGCCGGTGTAGGCGCCGGTGGTGACGGTCCAGCCGGAGAGATCTGTGGTGAACTGTCCATTCACCACCATCTCCGCCCTGGCGCAGCTGCTGGCCAAGACGGCACAGAGCAGAGCGGTGATGAGAGCGCGTGGTGTTGATGAAGTCGTCATCGTCTAATGAAGTCTGGGGAGTCAAGGAAGCTGCGCCTTTATAAGTTCGGGGTTGCCCAAGTGCAGCTCAGGGAAAAGACGCAGCCCCTATCCGAGTCTGGTGCCATGGAAGAAAACAGCGAAGAGCCTCGTCTATCAGCGAAAGATAGTGAGTGGACCTTTTTAGGGTTTGTGCTGGTGTCTCATGTACAAGATATTAGCGACCATACGCCATTGGTCCTTCTCTATTCCCACATGTTTGGCTCTTGGGCTTGTTAAATAAGTGTTTCTGTACATGGTCGTCTGCGGAAAGTAGGCCAGAGGGCGCTCTCACAGTTGTTCGAGGTCCTCCGGGCCGATGCTGATGGCTGTGAGTTGGCTCTGCGACCGTTTCGCATATCTTCGCTTGGAGACGACGCCGGCCACCAGCGCCACGAGAATGACAGCGACCACGATGACCACCGCGACAGGCACCGCCACGGCCACCGCCACCACCAGGCCGTCATCGCTCGAGCTCTTCCCCTTCTTGGAGCCCACAACCACCGAAAAGTCTGGTGTCCCACACGGCAGATCAGATATTGACTGTCGCACACACCGCACACCGCACACACCGCACACGCCACGCAACGAACCTGGATCAAAGATGAGCGTGCCGTCGAAGTGGTCGAACGAGAGGACCACCTCTCCCGCAGCCGCCATGTGCTCGACGTGCACTCGCGCCAGCGTGCCGTCCTCGGCCTTCGACAGCGCTGCGCCGAGCAAGCGCACCACCGCCGTCCGCGGCGCCGACTCGCCACTTGCGCTGTCGATTGCCAGCTCATAGGAGGTCACACCGCGCTGCGGCGTGTCGGGCAGCACCGTGACCGAGCTGAAGCCAGGGCTGACCTTCATGTGCAGCCGCAGCCTGTTGTCCGCCGAGAGCCAGGGCCAGCTCGGGCTGATCTGGAACGTCATCTTGGCAAACTCGGGCGAGGCGGCCAGAGGCTCGTCGCTGACGATGGACGGCACCGAGACGTTGGTCGCGCGGTCGAACAGGTACCACCGCAGGCCGAACTGGGTGTCGCTGCTACCAAGCAGGTCTGCCGAGAATCTGTAGGTCTGCGCCGCGCCCACGTAGTCGGGCACCTGTCCGATGCTCCACTCACCTGACACGGTTCACAGTCTTAGCCGTGTGTCGTGTCCTGTCGTGCGTGTGCGTGTGCGTGTGCGTATGCGTGTCGGTAGCGCGAGTATTACCTTTGAGAGCCGATGCTGTGCGGACAACGGTCCCGTTGGGCGCCACCTCTTCGATCTCGACCAGGTTCAGGCCCACAGGGGCGTCGGTCGACCCCCTGGAGGGGTTGACGCCGATGATCGGGGCGGAGACGTTAAAGCTCAGCACCAGCGCGATGTTCTCGTCGGCGCTCGGCGTGTTGAGGATGTACAGCGTCACAAAGGTCAGCGCGATCCGGTACTTGGACAGCGCGAACGAGCCGAGCGCGGGCAGAAGCTGGAGCGACCCACTGCCCGACCCGTTGACATTCGACCTCATCGAGATCGTCGTGTTAACTTCATCTGAATGATATAGTGTCAACTATATAGTTGATATCATCACAGATGATTAGAGGTCTATGTACCTCGGCCGATGGAGTTTGATGCGGTGTCAAGGGATCCGTTGCCGTAGGACACCGAGAAGTTGAAGTTGACGGAAGAGGTGAGCAGGTCCTTGGTCACGATGAACTCGTACACGACGCCTCTCGCGGCGGTCATTGCCGAGTTGTCGAAGAGCGCCACCGTGGGCACCACCGTTGAGGCCGCGCAGCCTGTGGAGGCTGGAACCGACCTTATCGTCAGCAACACAGCAACACACAGCAACACACACACCCACAGGGTAGGTACCGGTCAAGTAGGGCGAAAGGGCAGCTGGAAGCTGGAAGGCGTTGGAGTCGTAGGTGGACTCGCACTGGACCGAAAAGCCGGACGGCAGCTCGGGCACGTAGCCCATGGCCCATTCGCACTGACCCTGCTCCTGCTCCGCAATGTGCACGCCTGTGACGCACCACCGACGGAACAGCCATGAGACCTCAAGCGATTGAGCGGGAAAGAAGTTAAGAGGGGCGGTACCGCCGATCAAGCCGGTGAGGTCGTCGGTGAGGCACCGCCAATCGCCGGCCTCCTTGCAGCTGAACCCGTGACCAACCGTGCCGGACCAGTTGACCAAGATGGGCGCCTCCTGAACCCACCTCCCTGCGTCGCCTCTCGAGGAGCCGATGGCCGCCAGCGATGTCTGGACACCTGCACTCCAAACAACACAAGGGGAAGTGGTTAGGGATGGTCGGTGTGGTGGCGACTCTGAGCAGTGCACGCACCTGCGCTCCCTGTCGGGCCGGTGATGGTAAGGTTGGCCTGGGCGGACTGCCGCCAGTTGCCACCGAATACGGCAACGCCTATGATTTTGATTGAATGGGTGAGCGGAAGCGAAACAAACGCGTAACTCAATGAGCTCGTACCAGTGGCTGCGAGCGTGCTACGGGCAGTGCTCGACAGCGTAACTTTGGTCGTCTGTTTCCATTCGCTGTCGCCCTCCAGGTAGACCGCTGCAGCGAACCGCCCGGCCAGACACAAGGCAGAGTCAGCACTGGGTGGGGCAACTCCACCACGTTCGCGCTGAGCGTACCTGTGGCGGCGTTGGTGGTCGACACTGCAGACACTACTGCTTGGCCCGATGTCTGAATCCACTCCGTGTTTTGGCCCAGCGAGACCCCTGGGTGCCCACAAATCTGTGAGTACAGCGCGACCGCAGGACAGACGGGCATGCCTGGGCCGCGGCAAAGTGGCTCATACCCACAGTCTGGCTGGGTGACTCGACGCGTACGTAGGCGTCGGCCTTCTGCTCCCACTTGCCGCCCGACTCGCTCTCCGGGCGGGAGATCACGCCGTAGGCGGGGTAGTCGGAGACCAGCGTCACATTCACAACGCCATTCTGCTCCCACTCACCCTCGCTCAGTGCCACACCGAACGAACGTCCCGCCAACCCTGTGTGCGTGTGCGGTGGTGCGTGTGAGTGCGGCTTCTGTGTTCTCAGGGCAAATATGAGGGGCACGTACAGCCCGTGGCGTTGCACTTGAAGTTGGCGGGAGGCACGACAGTGAGGCGGTCCTGCTGCTTGAGCTTGCCCTGGCTGCCGATCTCCACAGCTGTGCCGGCACAATGAGTGCGTGAGTGAGGAGAGACATGGCGTGAGTTCATGACGTTGGGCCAACGACATACCTCCGACCAGGCGGAGGTTGCCCATGACGTTGACGGTCGAGTTGACCCTCAGCCACACGTCCCAGTGCGGCCCCTCCACTATCGAACCCACGCCCTGGAACCTGACAAATTGAAAAAAGGTAACTTAATTAAGAAAAAAAGAAAGGCAAGAGAAAAGCACGGGGTGGCCAGCTTGCCGAGGCTGAGGTGGAGTACGAGAGGGTGAGCGGGACGAGGGACGTCGTGGGGCCGGAAGTCTCGGCGTAGGAGCCGGCCTGGACGTTGATTACAGTATCGCTGACGGCTGCGCTGATAGCAGCGCTAATGGAGGAAAAGTCGCACGGCGTACCTCCGGAGGGGCACACAGTCACTGCAAAACAACATGAGACAAATAATGAGAAGACAAGTCATAGACCCAGTTGGGTGGGTGGTTCTTGTGAGGCCTTCCGCACCCGTGGTTGAGGAAGCACAGCAGACCAGAATGATGAAAAAGAGAAGAACCAGAAGGAGCAGGGGGTGGTGTGCTTGCATGGCTCTTGTGTGGTGTGATGGTATTGTGGTATTGCGTTGAGGGAGTTACGTGGTTCAAAAGTGGCGGTTCTACGTCGGTTGTCGCTGTTCCTCGCCAATACCATCACTTCGTATCGCTGCACGCGCCGCCTTATCGCGCAAGCCCATCGGTTGGGCAGAAATGTCCGTTACCCGAAGGTAACGTTAGTTACTCTGAGTCGGAACGCTCTCTGCGTTGTTTTAATATTTAT